>CAMOHE010024885.1:0-33265 GCA_946598075.1 Artocarpus hirsutus
ATTGATTATGAACTACATATCCATGTTTTATCTTTTGCATTCGTATATCCTATATATGAGCAATTTCTTCATATATTTAAACGAATTATTAAGTATTGAATCCTTATACATTTTGCAAAACAATATAATAACAGAAAAATAATCATGTAAATTATTAGTAAAATGCATAGACTTTAGTTATCATAAAGATAAAATAGTATTGCAAATATATTTTTCATAGCACCTATCCCAACTCCACTAAAGTGAATGATCCTTCCATTCATACTTGTCTTTGATTTCCTTCCATTTCTGCAAAAGCCCATGATGATGGATTTGGCTTTGGCTATAAGAATAATAGACTAGGAGCTTGTCCATCCCGCAGTTGGCTTCCTCCCACATCTTCCATTCCTTTCCACTCCATCCAATGGTGGTCTTTGCCCGGAGGTATAGGTCGGTGCTGAAGTCAACATCCATTGGAAGTATCGGAAAGGATTGAAATGTTGGTGATTTTTAGGATGATGCGTCATTTTCATGATTTTTTACGATTTCAGATCATTTTTTTTATAAATAACTTTAGAGGTTCTTAAATTTCTAACATTACGATAACTAGATCTTTGAATTAATTTATTAGGTTAAAATAGTTCTTGAACTTTTAATACATTATGACAACTTAGTCCTTAAATTAATTAAGTTGATTTTAGATCGAAGATCTACAAGTGAAGCTCGAGAAGAAAATGAAGCGAGAGGGAGAAGCAATGCTAACGGAGAGAAGATGGGTTTTCGAGTGGGGGAGAGGTGAAGAGAGATGTGCGTAGCTCAAATGAGAGTGAGAAATGTTGGCTTATGGGCATCTACAAGATTTTTAAATAGCCGGACTTTTTCTCGCCGAACTAGTTTGGTAACTAGTTATTTTTTGCTTATACGCGGTTGAGAAAATATTAAATTATCAAGAGATAATTGAACTGTCAAAGTTAAAATGAACCGTTTAGATTACGGTCCAATTGATAGGAAAAAAGTAGACAGTCCTATGGTACTTATTATTTTTCATTTTTTCCTTTCATTTTTAAAACTATAAAGTATCTTTTAAATTTAAAAAATTTATTTACCTTGTAAATTTTTTTTACTGAAAAAACATATAGATAATATGAAAATACCCTGAATTAAACTTAATTTATTTATGAAATATATGTTTTTTCTTGAGAAATTTTTTTTAAAAATATTTTAAAATTTTAAAACTCATAAAATATAAGATCTTTTCTTTAAATTTGATGTTTTATTTTAGGATTTTTTAATATTTTTAATATGCCAAAAGTTTATCATTTTTTAAGGGTAGTTATGTTATTTTTCCTAATTTTTTTGTTTATAAGGATGAGACTGGAATAAGATCTTAAAATTTAAAGGATACCTTTATAGTTTCTAAGAACAATGAACAAATTGAGAAATAGTTGAAATTAGAAGGTATAGTTATATAATTAATCCTATAATAGGGTGTCTGATAAAGTTGAGTAGAACTAACTTTTTAGAATAAAATACTATAACATGTGAGAGTTTTACATTGTAGCAATTTTTACCTTTTACTGTAACATGTGAGAACTTTATACTATTTTTAAACCAAAAGTTGGTTCTAACCAACTTTATCAAATACTATAAATATTTTTAGGTTAATTTCACAAATAGTCTCTTGAAGCTTACCTATAGTCTCAATTTAGTTCCCATTTAAAAAGTCCTATTTTGATACCTAATATTTTACTTTGTTTCAGTTTCATTCCTTCCGTTAGTTACATATTAAATATTTAACGAAAAACTTTTGAAAGGTTCCCTTTTAGTCCATAATCTATTATTTTGTTCACTTTTAGTCTCTCTGTTATAGCTAAGAGTTATTAGGGACTAAACTTTGAAAAATCTAAAGTGAAAAACTAATTATGATGATTTTGATGCATGTAATTAATAAAAACAATTTTTTCAAATTGTTAATGAGAGGATTTTTAATTTAGAAAATAAGTTAAATTTTTAATACCAGTATATAAGTGTTCAACTTTATCTTTTTTTTAAAAAAAAATAAAGCTGATCTAAAATATAAAATGAGAAATTGTTTTTATTTTAGTTACATGAATAAAAACATTGTATTTGGTTTCTAATTTTAGTTTTTTTTTTTTAGTTTTGATCTTTTATAATACATTGCTAATAAAGGGATCAAAAGTGAAACAAAGTAATAAATTAAGGATTAAAAATAAAACATAGTAAGAGATTAGGGATCAAAATGGGATACTTTAAGAACATTTCTTTAAATATTTAAAATTCAACTGACAGAGGGACCAAAACCAGAATGAAATAAAAGATATAGGACCAAAATATGACTTTTTAAATATTAGAGACTGAACTAGGATTAAAGTTAAATTTCAAGAACCATTTGTGAAATTCACCCATTATTTTCTCTTGTAATCATCTTTTTTTTTTTCTTCCAACATATTCCCAAAAAGTTAAATGTCATTGGCTTGTAACCATCTTAAATGTTATTTTCCCTTATGCACCTTATGTAATTTTCTCTCCGATTTATACCCAGCAGAATTTGTTTTCTTCCCCTTTGAACCCTTTAAAATTAACACCTCTATATAAAATTTAAATAATAACAAATTAACTAAGTACGCAACCAGAACATATACTCCTTTCAAAAATCTGAGCCAAAAAATAAAAAATAAAAAATAAAAAACAAATGCATATATACATGCAAATGGTATTACTGAGGTGCGCCGTGAGCTTATTAGAACACGTGTACATGCAGAATTGAGCCAAATTTAAATTATTTGACGTCAATGATTGTATTTACTGTTTCGTCGTTGCCATATTTTCAATCCCACTAGAGTCCACCCTCGCATCTTAGTCGTCAGATTTGCTGGGAAACCAAATCCTTTTCGATATTTACTCTCTACAACTTGCATCCCGTTTGGTCTTTTCATTTTGGATGGTCTAATAATTCATTTTCAAACATACACATCAACCAATAAATCTCTAACGAGGCACAATTTGTGGTCGATCTATCGTGACCATATATAATATCAGTCATGCTTATCAGAAACAGTGTTTAATTTTTATATATTCCTCATCACAAAAATCTGAAATTTGTAATTAAATTTAAAATTTTTTTGAAAAAATAAATATATAGATCAATAAACATATTTTTTAGGAATTGGATAAATGTATTAAGTATGTCTTAATCATGTTAAATAGAACCATAATTGTATAATTTTCATGTTATGTATATTTTAAATGAGTTATACGTGTTGATACAATTAATATAGTTGATAAATAGGTGTGCTTAGATTGACATATTCCAACACGTTTAATAAACGGGTGAAATTTGGGTTGATATAACTACAATGGTTAACCTTAATTTATGTTTTTGTGAAATTTATTTTAAGACAAGATGAGGTAGCCTAGTTGGTTGTAAGTCTTTCTATCTCAACCTTAGATTAAGAGTTTGAGTCATACTGAACCCCACTTAAAAGTAGCGGCATTATTCCTCTTTTTGTATAAAAAAAAAAATTCTTTTAGAAAAGAAATACATGGCTGGTAATTAAGTGCATGGAGAATATATTTATTGATGACTTGGGTTTTAATTATTAGTTCCATTACACCATAATAATAAAATGTATTTTAAGTAGTTTATTTTAAAATCAGCATGTATAGTGCTTGAAAATGGAGCAACGATTTTCTTTGATGTCCCAAGGGTACCTTTTCCCCCCTGTTTGCAAGACGGAAACAATTTTCTAGTTCTAATTTTGCTTAAGCTATTACTCAAAGGATTTATTGGACAACCTCAAGAAAGAAGGAAACGTAGAAAAAGAAAATAATTTATTGGGGCATCTTCCATACCCATCTAGAAATCCAACAGCTGGTAAAATCCCATTGGTTGAGCATGGTGCCAAGGAAAAATTCTCCAATAAGAGAGCCTTTCCCCATATACATGCATACATACATACATAATATATATATATATATATATGCGTGTGTGTATGTGTACACACACATTTTAGTGCATCTGTATAAATACTTGTTTAATATTTTCCCACCAAATTTCATACATCTAAAGGGTCGCCCACCTTTGACCACACTCCATGAATGAATTTGGAATTAAATAATTAACCATGATTATGTATTTAGGGAGCTTTATATAAAGTCTTCAATGTGAGGACCATAACAAATTTCCCCCATTTTTCTTTTGACCTAAAAGAGAATTAATAGAAAAGTGGTCCAATTTATGCTTGAGATCTAGCAAGCTTTATTCTATTCTTAATGAGGGATATCCCAAATGCATCTGATTTGGTCCAATATATGTGATTTGGACACTTACTCCAAAGTCATCAGTGGATATTAAATCACAGATTTGGCCACTTCATTCCTTTAATTAGAACATATTAATTGGAATTTTTTTATTAATTAAAGGAGTACTAAGGATATCTTAATCTTTAATATTAATTGGCACCCATATTCTTCCCCTTTTTTTGAAAAAAAAAAAAGAAAAGAAAAGGAAAACCAGCATTGAGGTTTAAATATATTACCTAGCACATGAAAGTTTGACGCCTCACATGATACATCCATAAACTGATTTGTTGGCTTTTTTTTTTCCAAAAACCTATTTTTTGAAAATCAGCAACTGGTTTCATAACAAACATCATAACAGCTGAAATTTTTTTAACAAAGTTTAAGGCTTTATAATACACTTTCTTTGAGAAAGATGAAGTTTGGAGATGGAAAAGCAAATTGCTGCCACAATCAACTGGTCTTTTTTTCTTCTTATTCTTCTTTCTTTCTTTCTTTTAAATACCTCATAAGTTCTCCAGTGTTTTATTGAATCGATACGTCTTTTTTATTTATTTTATGAATGTCATGACCACCCCCATATGTTTTTAGTTAATTTATATTTAATAATATCATTTATAATAAAATTTGGTCAAACTTAATATACAAAAAGACCATTTGATCATGATGTTGTTCAAATTGCTCAAACTTAAAGTGCATTATGGCTTTTAAACATAATCTTTTTATCCCTAAAATTTTGGTCAAAAGAGAGATTTTTAAGATAAAATTAGAACGCATGGAATGTTCATGGCATTCCTGAAATAACACAAGGTAAAACGTGACATTTCAATCAAACACATAGTGAGATTTGGTCTCTATCATATCCATGTAATATTAAGTAGCTCATTAATGAAAAGCAATAAATCTAAGTTAACCACTACAATAATCCCTCGAGATCATAAAACTGATCATTCAACAGAGGAAAAATCTTTTTATAGAACCTAATGTTGGAAAACTAAAGCCATTGCATTAGGGAGGCAGTGGGGTTCCTAATTAAGCAAATGTTGGCAAAAGAAAGATGACATAATTCTTCAGCCTAATTTTGTCTGATCCTTAATCAGCTGGGTCTCATAAGCATTTCACTACAATATTAGGCTTAAAATAAAGCATTTCCTTCCACCATCTAAGTGCTAGTGCTTGCTGCCAAAAGGGGCTCTGAATCATCTCATAAAGAGGAAGATCTCCCTATAAAAAAGGACGGAAACCAATGATGGGGCTAGCCAAATTGCTTGGCCACACATGTACAATGTCAAATAATACATAAACTGACACTATAATAACTATTTAAGTTATTTTAATCAGAGGTTTTTTAACACATATATATATATATATATATATCTATATATGTTCATCTTTTGGAACGTACATGATTAATTTGCCGTTAGTCTCGGGGAGATTTTTGTTAAGAATTCCTCTAAACTAGGTCAAGTCACATGAAGAGATAATCAGTTTTATTATCAAACAAAGAAATATTAATTAAAAAAAGAAGCGTATTAAAAATCATACATTTTGCTGGAAAATGGGAGATTTTTTTTTTCTTCCGGTTGGTGGTTGCTAGGATGCCATTATTGGGGCACATGCCATGAACTTTTTAACTGTTAGAATCCCCACCAACTAACATAATTAATAGCGGCTCATAAAAATAGAAATAAAAGTTGCAATTTCTATAGTCCTTTCATTCTGGGATGAACTATATTATCCATAACTTCCGAAGGTAGATGTACCTACACGTAGCAAAACAACTTATTAGTATTTTAATTTTATAAATTTTTTTAGGGAAATCATTTTTTTTTGGGCTTATTTTTATGCGTCTTACGGGCAAGATGAAGCACATAGAGTGACTAATCTGATAACCATTTCATGAATAAAATATGATCAATTAATCAACGTAAACAAAACTACTTATTACAAACAAAATAGAACTGTTTACAAAGTATTTGACTAACAATGAAATGTACAAAAGGGTTGTATGAACTCGTATTAATAATTTATCAAAAAAAAAAAAGAATTCCCATTAATAATAACCACTTCAGGAGGAATTCATTCAATGTCAAAGATCCTAAGCCCCTTAAAGGAAACTTTTTTTTTTTCCTTTTGCATGGTAGAAATTTTCCTAAATTGTAATCCTCCTGGTTTAAGATGCATGGCAAATTTCGTTTTTGAAATATTTATATATATATATTTTTTTTTTTTTTTTTTTGTATAGGTAGTATCAAGAAAGTAAATTTTTCCGCCTTAGAAGATTTTCTCAGACGCTTGGATGAGCCAATGAAATATAACACGTCACCATCTTTCCCTTTCAAATGTAAATGATGCATTTATGGTGAAAATCATGTAGAGAGAGGACCAAACTTGCTAGGTTTTCACTAGGCAGTACGAAGATTCATATTTGCTAATTATACATGAATATCATCTCTCATCCCTCAATATGTTTTAACTTTTTTCAAAGCTCTGAATAATGGTCGAAATCAAAACGGTTGGTGACATTTAAATGCAGAAAGGGACGTGATCAATGTCGTTTTTCTCTGAAATGAGGTAGTTAGAGAAACGCGTTCAGAGATAGGTGAGACCAAAGGCAAAGCCTCAAGAGAAGGATTTGAAGCCAGCCTATTTTCTTTACTTAAAAGGGAAAAAAAATTGTCGTTATGGTGAGCGGAACTGTCATCTGTTTTCCCTAGGGCCATGAAGTGGGCGATGTGGCAAAGTAGAGGACATATGTGGGGGTATTTTAGTGTCGTTTTCACTGAATGACAGGCTTTTAATGAGTCAATGAATCTGGTAGGAGGAGGGACTAACTGGTCTCTTTCATTTTACATAAGGTCTGTGTTCTTAGCTAATTTGACACTTTAGTTTTAATTAAAATTTTAAGTTTAAGAATTGTAATGATGATAGATTTACATTGTAATATTTTTTTGCTTTTTATTATAACATATAAGAGTTTTATATTGTAATTTGTTGAAGCTAATTAATTTTAACTAAAGTGCTAAATGGAAGCATAGTAAGGAAATATTAGATAATACATATGAAATATGGAATGATGTAATTCGGTTTTAAAAGTGATCTTTTGCTATTCTAGAGCATCTTTTTTTGTTAACAAAACACCAGTTGTCAAAAGTTAACGTTTCCTAGCATTTCATGTGTGGTGTGTCTTTATCTACAAGGAGAAGTGGAGAACGTCCATTCTTGAGTTTTTAGCGGGCAATGTGGCAAAGTATAAAACATTTACAAATTAAGGGTCCTTTTCATTGTATTGCAATGTTTTAATGAGTCGTTGAATGTGGTAAGAGGGTCATAATTAGTAAGAGAGTGGATATAATACAAGTGGAATGGTTGAAGAAGTATCTAGTCCCCTTTTTAGAAGACCTTTGTAATATGGTGAGTGCTTTGTTTGTTTGAGAATTACCATTTTTTTAAAAAAAAAAAAAAAGCCTTGTCTTCTTTATATTTCATGGGCTCTCATTTGTCTCTAAAGTTTGACATTTTATCTGGCTCTTATTTTTGCAGTTGTTTGATACAGCGGAATTAAAAAGATAGAATTTTATCGAGCTAACGAGATAGAGGATTCTAAATACACCTAAAGAAACCCCTTACGAAGGAAAATCCCTAGCTAAAAGAGAACACTTGAACTTTTGTCTTTAATACTCAATATGCAAGTCTCTAATACAACAGCAAATGTGGCTATTTGAAGCCCTTTAACAAAACAATAACAAACACTCGTTACCATAAACAACATACTAAGATAATAATAATACAAAACAAAGCAAAAATATAAACATGATTAACATATAACAAATGTGGCTATTTATAGCCCTTTAACAAAACAATAACGAAATACTCGTTGCCATAAACAACATACTAAGATAATAAAAATACAAAACAAAGCTAAAATATAAACATGATTAATGTATAACTAAAACCTCCTACATTAATGCTATTTGCTTTCACCAACTGTAGTTCTCATCTGATGATCATCTCTCTTCCTCTCGCTAAACTATCCACATGCACAGTTTCTAGCACTTTGTTTTTAATCAAAAAGAGAGTAATTACTTGTGGAAAAACAGGCCCATCCTTTTAACCCAATCCCAATTTTTTTTGACTTCTAGTGCAATTTCTTCCTTTGAAATCATTCCTCAAACCCAAGGAAAAGACCAGACAAAAGAAAATGAACTTCTTCGAGATAAGTACAGAAGTTTGAGGTAATCCAATGATGAAATCTCACATTCACAGCACATACATATGAGTTGTTGCCCAGCAGGTACATGAAAATGACTCCCATGAAAACTAGAGCCAAATTCCCCCCACATGGCCCCATCTTACTTGCAATACCACCAATGAGAAAAAGGAAGATTAAGGTCATTGCACTCGAGTATGCTTCCTTGCTTTCATTATCCAAGGTGAAACATTTAGCGTGCAGAATTTGGGACAAGTTGAGTGGCCTAAAGGGTGACGCTATTCAATGGATTGCAGTACTAAGGAACGTCTTTTTGGGAGCTCGGTTAAAATTAATATGATTAGAACCAAAAAAAAAAAAAGTTAAAACTATAATTTATGTCAAAACTTATATTTAGGTTTTTATTGGTTTGGACAAAAAAAAAAAAAGGAGCTCAAAAAACGATCGGAAATGAAAAAAAAGGTTGGAATTGACAATGAGTCAAACAGTAGTTTGTGGTTGAAACTGGAAAAAAAAGAAGTCTGGAAAGGTTCGGAGTCATGCTACATTCCCATTTTTTATACTGTATATGCAAGTTAAATAATAAATCTATCTGATATATATGGCATGGAGAATAATATAGTGGTAGTTCTACACCTAACTCTACTATAGGATATAAAGTTTGCATCTCTCCACTTCCAAGTTAAAAAAATGAAAAAGAAAAAAAATCTTTACATGAAGCTCAAGAACAATCTCATCAATTTTTCAGCTTTTATAAGTGACATTTAGCTACTATATTTTCCACGATTTAGCTCTTTTATTTTATTTTATTTTTATTATTCTGGGTGAAAATGAGATGTATCATGTATCATGTATGTAATCTCAAATTTTTGGAATTTACTATAGTTGCACCATTAAGTTTGATGTACTTATCATCTCATAGAACAACAATGGTACATTGACAGAGACGGAGTCACATACAGACTAAGGTGGGTGGTCATTTTTGAACTTTTTTTCTTTATAATTTTGTATATAAAATTCTTTAAGAATTATATTATGCCCCTCCCCCTAAAATTATTTCCTGTCTCATTTAAAATTGTATTTTGCCCTTTAAAATCAATTACGCCCTTTATTTTATTAATTTAGTCACCCCTCAATAATTTTCCTGGCCCGGCGCTTGTACATTGAATAATTTAATCCATTTGAAAGCATTTTATAGTTCTTCTATAGGGTAGCCTCCAAAAATATCACTACCATGAATTACTCGTGAAACCCAAGCAGCAACATCTCGCTGCAGAAGTAGTTAGTGTTTTTAGTTTCACAAAAGCCTATATGTATACATGCAAATAAATCTCACGTACATTGTATGATAATTTCTTTCGAAAAATTGTGATATAAAACTACTTAATCTAACCTGCAGAATATAATTTGGCTAATGAAGACAAGGAACAATAAGAACAGAGCTCTAAATCCTACCAATTTACAATGATAAAAAGCAAGAAGGATGTCTAGGAAGTGACCTTTTGCATCAGCCATGTTACTTTTACTGTGGCAAATGTGCACTCACATTTGTCTCTTCTCAAAGTAGATCTTGGCCACATGATTGTCTTATCATTGGCTGGCTAAAATATTTTTTCTTTTTTGAACATGAATTGGCTCAGCTAGAATATACTCAGAGAAAAAAGTGAAAAGAAAAAGGAATAGCTACTTTTGAATCATAAAATGGGCACAGAATATTTTTCAACAAATCAACTTTAAATGAATCAATAATCATAAAGAAACTCAACAAATACCCTTACTAATTATTTTATTTTTTTCAATTAATCTTTCCAAACCCTCCATCTTTCCTCCATTCAGAAGTTTGTATTCTTCTATTGATTCTATAGCCGACCTCCCAAGAAGAATGTACTTTATAAGTTTAAAATTTTATGCACATCATATTAAAGGAGAAAACACCAACTAGATTCATGTACTTTCACTAGTTTGAGGTAATTATTACAAGCACCTTATGAGAATAACTACTTCTGAGGAAAATGAATAGCAACTTGAAACAGAAAATTGTATACTATTCCTTGAGAAGACCCAGTGACTTGTCTCCTGTATATAAGAGGGTTATTTTTATTTTTATATCTTGTATTTTAAGGCTATGTAAATTTTATATCTTATATTTTGAACTTTAACCCTGTTATACCGTCACCTTTTAAATTCATGTTAACTTCTTATTTTTTTCAAGTCAAAGTTTAATTTTGATTTTATAAAATACTTAAATGTCCTTCACATTTTAGAAATTTTAGCTTTTTTTCAAATGTTTTTCATATATTTTGTAGTTTTTCACTTTATAAAATACTAAAATATCCTTCATTTTTTGAAAATTTCAGCTTTTCTCAAAATTTTTTATGTATTTTTTGGTTTTCCTTTGAGGGTGTTTAGGTCGTTTTGTGGCTAAAATCAAACTTTGACTTGAAAAAGATAAGATTTAATATGAATTTAAAATGTAAAGATGTAAAAGTGTTAAAGTTCAAAATACAAGGTATGATTTTTTTTATAACTTAAAATGCAAGATATAAAAATAAAAATATCCCATATAAGATAATGTGATTCCAAATGATGTTTCCGTATAGCTCAACAAAAATTGCTATCATAGAAGCTTGTGACACAACCTTGTTGGTTTTGAAACCCAAAGATAGTGAAAACAGCAAAAGCAGTATAACCATGTATAACAAAAATTTTCATAAAACTTCAGTTATATTAATCAATATGTAAATGTAAATACGTTTATCAAATCCGTGGCAGAAAATGTATTTGTTTTCAGTACTTAGTTGGTCCATATACCAAGTACTCAAAAATATTCACAAGAAAAACACCAAAGCCATTGTTGTAGCAAACTGTTTTCTTTACAATGCTGCTCTCTGAAAATGAATACATACAATAAAATTGTCAAAGATACCCCAGAAAAAGAAGAGGAAAAAAAAAAGGTCAGGATTCCTTAATCAGCAACATCATCATATTCCCACTCAGTTTTACATGATTGAAATCAAAGGATCATGATTACTCATAGAATCTAGAGTTAAGAAATCAAGAAGATTAGGTTTAGATTTATTAATTTTATTGCTCTAGGACATGATTAAACTACGACTAGTTCTAAAAGTAATTAATATAAAAGAACCAACCAAGCTGCATCACCAATTGAGCTAAAGCCAAAACCACACACCATAGGGCCAATAGTGTTGCCAGCCAAAAAGGATCAACATTGAGAAATAGAAAGTCAAAGGGTACAATAATCAAGTTAGTACAATTGTCAACATCAAATTTGATTATGCATAAAGGAGTAAAGGGAAAGGGTTTTTTTTAATTACAGGAAAGGGGCAATTGGGATCACATCATGTTGAATGGGCGGATGTACGCAATATGTAAGAGTAAAATACCGGTATGTTTTAGAATGATTGTTTCCACTTAGGAAAATCCTAGTTCAGATACAAAATCTACAATCTTTTCAGACACAAGAAAGAGGTTTAGTCTTGCATCAAAAGTCAATATATCAAATAAAACTAGATATCAAGTCTGCTTCACTTTAATTTAGGTTATGTCGAATGACCCTATGCAACGAGCTATTGTCGAGCTCTATTTTGTGGTGTCGAGTAGGGACTCTTCTTATTGGCTCAGACGCTCGTTATTTGTCCCTCAATGCTTCATTGTCTATTCTGCTATCCTAACATAGGCGACACCAGCATTGGTTGAGGATAGTCTTTATCTTGAATGGATGGCTAAAGCGACTTCGTTTGTACTTTTTCTTACTTGAATGATGTTTTGTTATTCCAAAAAAAAGAAAAAAATCTGCTTCACTTTACTTGTTGGATCTAATTGCATTGAAAAATATTTTTCATCCTAACGGGTTAAAACTCTACTACTCATAAAATAGTGAGTCCCAATAATTATTTTGTGAGTAGTAAATTTTTATCCCTGTATGGTTAAATAAGAGTGCTCCATTTCATTTATCTTTCAGAAAGTGAGAAATCTCGCTTGTCAGAGCAGTCACCACATTATCATATATACCTAAATGCTCGCAATATGAGTTAGGAATTATGACAAGCTTTACAAGATGAGAACTTTTTTTTTCCTTGATGAGTAGAAAAAGAAATGAACGACGGTATAATTGTACTAAAAGCTAGAGACATTTTAAGTGGAGGAATTATGTCAGAGCATTCTTCTGATACAAGGGAGCCAAAATGTGTTCCCCAGCGGAAATCCCTTTTTTCCCTGCAGATGTTGGTGTCACCTCACAAAAGCAACCAAAAATCATGAAAAATAACTAATTTAGTGAACGAAACTGAAAAAGCACTAATCTGTTATTTGTGTTTAACTCCTTAATCAGAAGGGCACGAAAAATTAAATCCACAAAGGTATATTCACTACTACAAAAATTATTTTAAAAGACAAAATGTGGTCATTTTTAACAACGGTTTTTTGAAAAACGTACGTTAAATATAAATAAAAAAACAGACAGAGAGGCCTGAGCACGGAGGTTTCGGATTTTGTTGTCTTTGTAGTTGGTTTTTTGATGAGCGTTGTTTATAAATTTTTAACAATGGTTTTTAGCTTGACCGATGTGATTTTCTATTTTTAACAACAGGTTTATTGTCTGCCTTTAGAAGGAAAAAAAAAAAAAAAAAAGAAAGAAGAAGAGGATCAATACTGAATTACATTTATGTAATGTGATTGCAAATTATCTTTCTAAGTAACGTCACAAGTGAAAGAGAGTTTGAATGATGATAAAAGAATATCTTTGGAAAACCTATGACAAAATAGCAATGATATAACCCTCAAGGTTAAGGAACATGAAGTGGATTTTGAAGAAGATTGACTTATGCAGCAAAACTCTTGCAATAGAATTCTTGTTGGAGGTCCGAAAAGACATTAGACTGCCATTAGAACAAATTATTAATAAAGATGGAACTTGAGTTTCCTTGTAAAATATCCACTCCTTTCGTTTGAAAATTATTTGAAGTAAAGAGGAACATTTGAGGGGAATGTAGGTGACAAAACGTAGAAAATAAAACAAGAGAGTTGGAGTCAAGAGTGGTGCTAGTAATTCCAATTTTATTATACCAACCTATGTGATATTGAGTTATTATTTTTACTATATTATTTTCTCTCGTAAAATTCGAAACAAATTTGAATTTCTACTCAAACCTATGAACCAAATGAGCTAGCAATCTTTTAATGTTAATTGGCGGGTAATTTCTTAATACATGAAGCAATTTAAGAATGAAACCTCAATACATATTGGTTGTTTTTAAAAAGTTAGAAAGAAGTTGGGGATCCATGGCATTGTACTTGAAGGCAAATTGGAACTAATTGTGATAGAACCTTAGATTAAGTGATTGAGATGTGTTTAGCACACACACATCTCTGAACACAAAGCGCACTGGTTCATCCATTTCTGCATGATAAGCTCAGAAATATTTGTTCTCTAAAGTTTCTTAGACCTAAGAATTTAGTGGAATTTTCATAAATACCGTATTTTAAGATTTACTTTTTTATAAATGTCATTCATCCTCATGTGTGACATAACTTGACATGTAATATGAATGAAAATGTGACATAGACTTTCTAAGTCTGGCATGAATAAACACAACTTTTAAAAATATAGCATAATATGTAATTTTCTCAAGCATTTAATTCCATTATGGGATCGTTTGATATGTAGGATAGGACAACATTAGATATGATTGTCTTAGATGATTAGATTATAATGTTTAGGAAAGGATATGGTTAAATTTTAGCTAATACAATCTTATATTTAGTATTATGTTATTAGGATAGAGACTCTTCACAAAGATTTTTAAAAATTAGAGTCATATTGCAATTTTTTAAAATATAAGAGGCAAAAATATAATTATTTGAAACATTTACTTCACATAGAAATTAAATTTTGATCCCTCAATGTTCAAAAAATTATAGCTTGACTCAAAATTATATGTTTTTGCAAATAGGTCCTTAAGATTTTTTGCACTTTACAATTGTTGTCTTTAATCTCATGCTTTAATAAGGATAGCCTAATCCCCTTTAAAGAGAATTCAAGCATGAACTAGATAAGAGATTATCCTATCCAATACTTAAAAAATTTTATACCAAACAAAATATTAATATTTAATCCAATTCAATCCTACGAAATCTTGCTTACCTAGTAAGCTCTAAAGTAATACCTATAAAACACCGAAAACTTTTGCAATTGAGAAATTTTATTTAACCCTATAAGATTATAACATTACTACTAATAAAAAGTTAAACTCAATCTAAAAAATACATTACTTATTAGATTAGGGCCGACAATTTTATGAGTAACGAAATTATAACAATTAGAGATAAAAAGAATATTTATTTGCAATTAACTCCTTGTCAAAGCAGCTGGGTTAACCGAAATCCGTCGATAAAGCAGATCTAAAGACTAGAAGCGAACAAATGAGTAGATGCTCGTTTAGAAAATAAATGCCTTTCCTTGTTGAACATGGCACTATAAGGCAGAAAATTATCATTCAGCGTAGAAAATGGGATCTGGCTCAGGTCCAATCAAGAGGGGCAAGCAGAGTGGTGTATACCCACACAATTCCAATGTAAAAACACAACGAATATAACAATCTACTTTTCATTTATTTGGGAAATACGAGGAATCAAGTTACATCAGTCTTAATAAATAAATAGATAAATAAATATAGTGGACAAGCCCAAAGGAGCATTAAATTTGGAGATATTTTCAAAGAAAAAAAATAAATAAATAGAGGGCAAGCATTCAGGCTCACTCGTAAACCATAAGCGCATTTATCAAATTGTAAAGAAATGTAATAGAATTGGAAATAAAAATGAAGCAATAGAAATGAAAATCTATTTAGTGGTGTAATTTTTTCTTTGTAGTGTTTATTTACTTAGAAATGAAGATCTTATTGATGCAATTATATAATTGGATTGTTATTTAATTATATATAGGTTTGTAAATTTCTTTTAATAGGAAATCAATATTAAGGGGTTGCAAGGGTGATAATTTTTATAAATACCATATTTTAAAACTTACTTTTTATAAATATAACAAATGCTTATATGACGTAACTTATACAAATAATATAAATAGTAGTATGATATAATTTTTTCGAGTGTGACACGAATAAAAACTATGTTTTAGTGTTGCATAACATGTAGTTTTCTCTATTTTGTTTCTTATATTGTAATGGGCCCCATAAAACTCTTAGTAGTGATTTTATAAGTAAACACATCAATTTTTTTTTTTTTTTTTTTTTTTTTGAAGAGGTAAACACATCATTAAATATAAATGAAAATCATTTCTTGCTTTTGCTTTTTCTGGATGAAAAATAAACAATCTTTAAGTATCTAAGATAAATAGGAAATTCTGTGATAGGAGCACTCACCGATAGGGATTATGAACCTCAACCGTGTGATTTAAATATGCTTATTGAGTTGGTGCAACTGCAAAGCTCAAAAGGTCTTCTCCCAGTATCAGCCTTCAACGAATGCAGCCTAATTTTATAAATTTTGCACTCTGTTACTAATTCTGGGGACTTTAGAATGAATTGCCCGTTTGGGACTTAGGTTTGTTACCAAGTTTACTATATTTTCTCACATTTAAATTACTACTCAAATTTAAGTTTAAACTATTGACTTCCCAAATGCCTCAAAAATCTCTCCATTGTAGGATCTGCTAAAGGATTAAGAAAGCCTGCTTCATGGGTTTAGATTTTTATTTTTTATTTTTTATTTTTTGCTAAGTACATGGTTTAGAATATGTCAACTTCAGTTGCCTCCTTTCCAGATGTCCATCACAGCCCCATGCCCCACATTTGTTGACGGCGCCAAGGATACGCACAATGCGTCAAGAAGGCTACAAGATGGCATCTAATGTTTTGCAGTTTTTCTCAAGATTGCGGGATTGGTCGCTTTTTAATATAAAATTAAAAAGAAAAAGAAAAAAGCTGTCACTAAGAGTTGCTAAACAAAGAAAAACAAATGTGTCACTAAAAAATGGGTCATTAAGAGTTGCTAAACAAAGAGCTTAAAATGTTTTAACCAATGTTATGTAGTATCAGCATGAAAACGTCAAGGCCTCAAGATTTTCTAACATAAAAGGCTATACCCCTCCCAAAGGTTGATATGATATTTGTATGCGTATGTACGTGTGCAATACTATTAGTTTGTTAAGCTTGAAACTACCACAACCACAATCTACAGTTCTCATGTTATTGCATCTGAGAAGACAAGAAACATATCATATAGTTCGACAATCACAATTAATTAAGTTAAAAGGATGAAGTGCACAATATTGAAATCTTCACGGATGTATAGATTCATCAGATACAAAACGCCTTAGTAACTAGTTTGCTATAGAAGATTATGAGCTCCACAAACATTAACAATCTTAACGACTTTCACAAGGTTCTGTAACAATCAGACTCAGACTCACACTTCTTTTCTTCTTTTTTTTCCGGGGGGTAAAATCAAAAGCATAATCTTAATGACAAGACACGCATCTGAACCATCACCTGCAATCTAGCTGACGCAATCCCCTGTCGCATTCTTCTCGCTTTCACTCTCACTCCTTATTGCAACCGGTTTCGAACTTCCCACTCCTCCAGACTGTGACTTTGGGAGTTGGCAGCCAAAAAGCAGCCAATTCTCAGACGCTAGCTAGTTTCTGTTTTGGGATTTCTCCACCGCCCTAGGAGCTAACGGAACAAATAAAAAAGACAGCAGTTACAAACTTGTTAGCCTCTAGAATTCTCCGACAAGAGCAAGTTAAACATTATACAGTGCTAACCAAATATAAAGTGCAGAGCCAGAGGGCATCGCAAGCCCCAAGCTCCACACTGTGAGTGGGCGCACTCTATAATTGAAAGGGGCCATCCCCTGTTAGATGCGGAGCTCGGGGCTCGCGAAGCTCCTCAGCTTTTGTGATGCATAATATAAATCGTACACGCGAAGGATGAAACTAGCCTGACAAACTAGAATTTTGACCTTAAGTCAGTGTTTATGGAATCTGGTAACTAATCCACGTTCTATCTCATCAAAGAAGCCCCCTAAAAGCACAAGTTACTACCAATTAGAAATAAAGACAGCACCCTGTACTCTTCGATATATCAGTTAAGACGGTCAGGATTACCTCCTCACAGCTCTAAACATCCAAACATACCGGAAGTAATTGAATGTCTGCCAGGACAAATTCACTACCAGCAATTCATTAATTATGACGTCCATATCAAAATAACAAATCACAGAATATTAATTTCCCAATTCCCTAGGTAAACAATCCCCCATCCCCCGGCGCCCAATCATCAGACTTAAAACCTGATCCATGTGATTAAGCTAACAACAATAGCAGAGAATAATTTTGGCGAGATCCAAGTACCAAAATATGTGTAGCTAGAACCTTTTGGCCATGTATATCTATTATGAAAATCTGACTATTTTAACTGAAATACTAGGAATTTGGCAACCAAATCATGTGATAATTCTTGAAGAATGCTTATGACAGTCCGAACAGTTAAATTGTAGAAAAAAATACCTAATCCAATGGCATCGGATCCCTTCATGATCTTTAACTTCTTGCATGAATCAATAAACATCCTGTGACAAAATCCAATTCAAGTTAGGTGGGTATGTACTAAATGAATAAATGAAGCCTGTGAATTAGAATTTTGAAGCCCAATTAGAAGTCCACCACCTAAATCTAAGCTGCTAACAAACATTAACTTTGTATTAAATAAGGTGTCCGTTTGGCACTTTAATTTCAACTCATCAATTCTAACTATAAACAGTATAAAGCCCTCAACAACTACAGTAAAAAGCAAAATGTTGCTACAGTATAAAGCCCTCACATTCTTCAATTCTTAAACTTAAAACTTTAGTTACAACTGAAGTGCCAAACGACCTAAGTAAAACTATAAAGCAAAATTGGTTTAAGTTAGATGATCCACCTACCAGAAAAGACAAAGCTAGTTTAAATTCAACACAAAATGTCTTCAGGAGGCAAATGAATGTGAGCTAATTGGTAGGGCCTAGGAGTCATACAGGACCCATTACATTGAAAGCTACGCTTTTCTTTTTTGGATGAATGCTACACTATTATTAGTGATTTGTATCACACATAACCAATTGCGTATCTCCAAGTAACATGCCCTCCAGTTTATTAACCCATGTATATGCTTAAAAGCAAATTATCAAAATATCTGCAATTCCCAAACAATGCTTTTCTAATTGCTAATCACCTATTAATGCATCAAATTATACTAATATACATGCACCGCATATCATGTTATTCAAATAAATTAAAAAGTTTAATTAATAAACCACCTGCCCTTCTCTCTTCATGACTGCAAGCTACAGTCCAAAAATATCAACTTATGTATAACATTTAACCCCAATCTCAAACAGTGTAGATGAAATGACGTTACTCCCCCCTATTTTCATATAATTTGATATTTCCTTCGCTTTATCTCGTTAACTTTGGTTTCACAACAAAGCAATAACAAGAAGTTTTCTGGCACATGGTAAATTGAAACTTACTCCCACGGAACATCACCAACAAGCATCCAATCACCATCTTTGTCCTCATACGTAAGCACATATTCAGATCCATGAAGGAGATCCCTCAGCTTACTTTCACTCAATTTTTCCTTACCTGGAGCTCCATGGGATCCACATTGGCCTGAAAGCACAATAAAGCACAGTAGTTGGGTCCATGAAGTTGTGGGTGTTTCGATATTGAAATGTCAGATATATCAAATCAGACCCATCCATTAATCAATAAACAAAGCATACCAAACCACTAATCTTTCACCCTCCCCCTAATAGAACAAGAAGAAAGAAGGGAATCATATGAATGTCTAAATTAAGCAATAAAAAAAGCTCACCTATTGTAAAACAGCTGAACATCTTTTCGAGTGCAGAAGATAGTTCTTGATATGTAGCATAAGTTCTCAGATCTACCTTCCTCAGATAGGGAGCACCATCCATGCTGACCTTGATGAAAAGAGCACCAGGACTCGGTTTCCCATCAACTTCCTCATTGTTCTTCGAAGTGGTGGCCAGGGAATTCTTCCTGAATGATCGTATAGGAGGCCAACCAACAACTTGTGCCCTGCCAAGACACATAGCGGCCAATTTAAGTACTAACAAATGTGAAAATGTATAAAAAGTACGACTTCTCTAAAATGCCAGATCTTCTCTATAGAGGAGTTCACTTACTTTGCAGCAGGAGGACTGTTGTTAGAGATGCCAACATGGTTATGGTTGACTCCATTAGTAGCACGAGATCTCTCTTGTATCCCCTTTGCAGACACCTCTTTCATTTTGGCTGGCTGGGCAACAGAACCCCTTGATGGTAGCATCATATTTAATTTCCCTTGTGCCACTGACTGTGGAGAATCAGGATCAGAACCAGCTGCACACCTCCAGTTTCCTTCACCATACACTGAAGCTTTTACCTCGGAGAATCCATCCATTGTGTCAGAGTACCCTCTTTTGTTGCCCAAAACAACATTCTTCTGCGACGAAGAGCAGATCCCATCTTTCGAAGGAAGGAAAGGAAACAGCTGCTTCTCATCTAGTTTACCAGAGCCCAGCAAAGAAAGCCCAGGTTCCCGTTCCGGTGACTGGGATCCAGGAAGGCCAAGCCTCAATTCTGTAGCCTTAAAATTCAGAGTGTTCTTGTTCTCCTCAGACAAGCTCAACACCGCAGAGCTATCAACCGAAGAACAATCTGAAAATCCCAGGTAATTGCGCTCTTTTAGCCCCAAGCCATTTTCAGAGATACAATCAATAGGGGGTGAGGAAGCCACGAGAGAGCTATGCCCTTCCTCTTCACCACCCAGCAGTGGTGGAGACATCAGACTTAACTGATCAAAACAGCACAGCTTGAAAAAAAAAAAAAAAAAAATTTCAAATTACATCAACACCAAAAATAAAGGGAGAAAAAAGGGAGGCAGATATAGAAAGCTCTATGCACTTCGAAAGTCAGATTGAAAGTACTTAAAACTACATTAAGTCCACCAATGCAAACAACACCAAACAGAAACTGAAACTAAAGATATAAACTTTACCATGAACATCAGATGGATAGAAACCCTATACTTAAAAAAAGTGTATATGTTAATTTTATACACAAAATTAATCGGAAAACTTCCTTTTCTCGATCTTGATTCGCGTAGAAATTCAGGAATTATGGTCCTACTTGAACCGGAGGAGCTCGAATTCACACTAGTTTCATGGAACTACTTAGCTCGGATACCATATGAGCAGGCCCGAAAAAACCCTTGTATAGCTTTTTCGATTTCTCAATAAATTAAAATATGACCAACAGTGGTTCGAAGATATATACAAGGAATTTCTTTTTTTATAGTTATTACTATTAGTAAGTGTCCATAAATTTCACGACAGGTACCCAAAGATTGATAGTGAACTTCGATGGGAGCTTCTCTTGAAGTAATAACGCGTTGATCTAGTCACCACCAGAGCCACAAAAAACTATCTAAATGGATTCTTTTCTGCCAATAAGCTCCAATTGCATCATAAGAATTACAAAAAAAGGCCCTTTTTCTTTTGATTTTGTATATTTATAGTAATACGTAAACACAACTCTAAATAAAAATATATAAAATGTAGAAACATAAAGGAAACGGACAAGTTAAATCAACATCAGTAATAATCTCAGCAACAAGCATAAATACACAACAAATAGACTACAAAACAAGAGGAAATAAATAAAAGAAAATACTTTGGGGCCGGTTTTCATTTGAAAATTCAGAGTTAATGACTCACAGAAAAATTAAAAGAGGAATAAAATAAAAATAAAAAAAATAACGGAACCAAATAGAGGTCAAGGACAAAAGTTCTATCCAAACCTAACAGAAATGCAAAGTAAAAACAAAATCTTATAAAATAAAATAGAGAAAAAAAGCCTAATAGTCGGCCAAATTTACTTATTCGTTTGGTTGGTCGGTATATAGTATTCATCGGAAAATAAAATTAAAGACTTTTTTTTTTCTTACCTAAAAAAATTTTAAAAGGTCAACTCAGAATTTATCATTCATTTGCAATACTTGAGCTTTTTAATATTTCATTTTTTTTTCTTTTGTTAGCAGCTCGGCAGTCAATCTTGAAGAGGTTCAACTTCTTCAATGCCCTATCCTCGGTTTCCCCAAATTTTCCCGGACGCCAAACAGAACAGAAAATGGAGAAATAGAGAACAAATTTATAACAGACTCAGCCAAAAAAAAAATACATCGAAATTAAAAATTGAAACACCACTCTCCCTAAATCTCCATAATCCAATCCACTTTAGAAAAAAAAAAATCTAACATAAAAATAGAAGGAAAAAATCACAAACTGAGTATTGAGCTCAAGACTTCGCATTACAGCACCAAATGAAGATCTAACAAAAAAATAATAATAAAACAGGTTTCAAAGAAGCAAAGCTCAAAATAAAGGAAAAAAATAAAAACTAATTCCATTAAAAACAGAGAGAAAAAGAAAAGGAGAACATTCTTGAGCCGTACCTGAAGAGCTCTTGTGGATCAGACAAAAGAGGAGAACGCCGACCAACGCTTTTTCGAAAATCCGGAGCTGGAAAATGCAAGCAAACAGAGGGGAGAGAAAGAGAGAGAAGAAAGAGAACGAAGACAGAGAGAAGTTAAGGGCCTTCCATTAAGCAGAAAGCAACAAAAGCTTTTTAGGCTTGTGCTTGCCGAGGAACTCGTAGTAGTAATCTCAGAAAGAGAAGACAAAAAATAAAAAATAAAAACAGAAAAGAAACTGGGAAACCGGGAGGGGCAAAACCGGGAAATCGGGCGGAAAGCTTGTCGTATTTTTTACCTTACTTTTGTTATAAAATAAAAACTAATATAATAATCTCTTTCTTTCTTTATTTTTTTTTTGCTAGTCGACACGGTAAGGGCTTTGTAGAGTGTTTGGCCAAAATAAAAATCTGAATTATTTTTTTAGTTATAAATAATATAAAATATTTATATATAATAGTAATAATAAAAAATCATTACAGTATAAAGTTGTTTTTCACATGTTATAATAAAAATAATTTTAACTAATACTTTATTAGCTTTAATTTTAATTATATGATGAATGAACATAGATGCATTACGGACCTACCTTTCTAGTTTTACGTATAAATTGTAAATTATAATAATTTCCTTATAGACTACAAATTCTCTTTTGCTTCCCCTTTTTTTGAGTAAGAACAAATTGTTGTATACCTATATTTTTCAAATTTTCAATGAATCATTCAACTTATGTATATTATCTAGTTTTTAATTGTCAAATTTTTATTAAACTATATTTGATATACATAATAATAATAATTTTGATGTTATTTAATATTGATGATTTTAATGTGGTTTAGTATTTATCGAATTCAACATACATTTCTACTATTTGAGGAAAGGAACAATCGTACAAGGCATTGAAAAATCTGACTGATATTTGATTTTATCTGATAATTTATACTTACAAGAGCAAAACTATTAGTTGTCCAAACCAAAAAAGTGTTATCACTTTATTTTTATTCTTTTAATTTAGAGACGTGGTATTTGAATGCATCATCTTGTGAGAGAGTCGAACATGAAATTACTGTTAAACAATGTCTTGAATCACATAATCATAGATTGTTTTAGTTTTATATAATTTAGTCTAAAATTACATACTATTATAGATGGTCTTCGTGGATAATAGCGTGTTTTTGAAACTAAATGTCATTCGAGGCTAGGTCAAGTGGTTGAGTGTATGAGTGTATGTCTATTAAGGTTTGAATTGTAGTGGTTTCATGAAGAGAGCCAACCAAGTATAAAAAGTGCCAGCCACCAATTGTATGCGTTTCTATTTTGTTAATGACATGACTTTTTTAACCTTTACATGGAGCCTCTTGGTTGCTTTATGATCTTTATAACAAAGAAAAAATCCAGCGTTCAAATCGGCAGGGATGACTGTATAGAGCTGTCAAGTCCTGATTAGATCTTTGGAAAATATCCTTCCGTCTAATATTTGCCTGTATACGAGGAATGATTGTTTTAGCTAATCTTCTTTTTAATTTGTATTATGTTGGATTAATCTTGTCTGAGGGCGTGATTAGTGACCGTCAAAAAACAAAGTTTAAGTTATGGTTTCTAGTTGTCGCTCGTTGGCCTGGTTTTCGCAAACGATGGTTTTGTTTCTATAGCCGAATTGACCAATATGCCCTTTCTTTTTTAATTATATTTGGCCATTTCTTTCTTTTATCCATTTCTACAACCATTGTGGAGGTTGCTGAATGATGAATTAAAAAAAAAAAAAGGGAGAAATTCTTCAATAAGTGGTATATAAATTTAGATCAAAATTGTGTTAAAATTTGTTTCCCAATGTACCAAAAAAAAATATTATTATGATGATATTACTTAATTGTTCTATAATCAGATGCATTTCATATAAGTTAGGCAGAGCACTCTCGATTAACTTTTTTTCTTTTAATATTATATATAATATTTTATAAAATTTATATTTTACCCTTTTAAAATTATACTTCGTTCTTGTTGAAATTATTTTCCATCTTTCGTAAAGTTCTACATCTCCCTTTGTTTAATTTTTTTCTTAACTATGTTAGTATATACTTCGCTCCTCTTGATTTTTCTCCATCCTACGTAAAACAGTTAAAGACATTTATTAAATGCATTATGTGAAAAAGGATATTGAACGGATTTTTAACACTACTTCAAAGTAATTGGTAACTCTTTAAAAGATGAATGTGAAAGTAGACATTTACTTATCATTTATTTATGTTCCCTAGCAATCTGGCCAGGTATGGAGTACAATTTGGTATTTCTCAGCAAGAGGGGAGAGAGTTATGGCTTTATTCTCCAAAATATCAGTGCCTTTAATATATTAGGTATACCCGACAAAAAAATATCTAAATGTACGTAGTGGTGAAATTGAGCTAACTTTCAATGAACGTAATAAAGTTTCAAAGACTATTAAAGAGAAATTAAATTATTAACCAGTAGCCAAAATTGGCAATTTTTTAGTGGTATGGGCATTACAAAATGAGCAGACTCAGGCCATTGTGTTTAGCCAAATGCATAAGGTTCCAACCACTCTTTGTCGCCACCCGAGAGCCCTAACTTCCTTGGGAAACTTATCTACTTGAAAATAGATAAATAGACGTAATATGGTGTTTGATAAAATCAATTTTAACTAAAATTTTTAATTAATATAATTTAAAGCTCTCATGTGCTATAATGATCTAAAAAAAATAAGTAATAATATGAAGCTCTTATATGTCAAAGTTTTAGTTCTAACCATATTTCTCAAACACCTTCTAATCCAACTTGAAAGAAAAATAACATACAGTATTGAGTAATCACATGACATGATCCAAAGTTGGAGCTATTATCGAGTTTGTTTCGGAAACATGTTAGAAAAAATAAATTTCAATTGCTATAATATAAAGTTTTAAATCTAAATTTAAATGATGTTTGACAAGCATGGTTAGAACCAACTTTTTAAATCAAAACACTATAACATGTGAGAGCTTCAAGCAGTAGTAACTTTTTGGTTTTTATTGTAGCATGTGAAAGCTTTACACTATTTGATAACTAAAATATTGGTTCTAACCATGCTTGTCAAACATCCAATTAAGTTGCATGAATGTATGCATGATAACTTTTTACTTTTTTAGTGTAAGTAGTTGTTGAAAGCTTTACAATTCTAAAGCTAAGTTTAAAAGGCATTTAACAAACATAACTAAAAATAACTTTTTAGTTTAAAATATTATAACATATAAAATATTTAAATTGTAATATCTCTTTATTTTTATTATAAGATATAAAAATTTTATATTATTTGATAACCAAAAATTCAGCTCCAACTATATTTCTCAAAACCCGCAGAGGTTGCACGGGTGTATGCATGTATTACGCCTAAGACAAATGATATTTATTGTTTGGAAGGCGTGAAAGTGGAAGGGCAAAATGGGAAAGATGGGAGTGGAAAAGGGGTGAGAGAAGTTGGGGGTATCAAAAAACAAAAACGTAAGGAGCATTAAATGGGGGATGGGGACAGAGGAAAACAGGGGGTAGAAGTGTGACTGGGGGACAAGAAAGCGGCAATTGAAGTCGCTTTGCCGGGTGCTGACCAGGACTGCTAACCTCTCTCCTCCATCACTCTCATTTTCCATCATTACCCTTTTGTCTCTCTACTAATTAAATGTTTTTTAAACATAAAACACAATGATTTTATAAGGAAAAAAATTTTGTGAAATTATTTTGGTAAAAGGGTTTTTTTGTTTTTGTTTTCTTTTATTTATTTATTATTTCTTTGTTTATTATTTGGGTCTGAGAAGCATCATTGACTGCCACTGGAGACTCTGCACGCTTGGGGGGCACAAACCATTCATAGTTTATGCATGCCCACATTACACCCATCATCACCCACACGTCACCTTCAAAGCCTGGAATCCCGTCCATTTTTCTCACCTCCACTCGCTCATATTCTGCATTTACTGCTTAAAGATCAAAGATGTTTGGGGAACAAGAACCGGAGGTAAATATCTTTTCAAAAAGGAAAAAGAAGAAAAAAGATGGGAAAATATCTGCCTAAGATGCATATAGGAGGCCGTTTAGCTCATCGGTTCCAACACGCTGTTTTAAAGTGAAAAGTGAGGTTTGAACTTAAAAGTATGAAATAACATTTAGATATATGGGTTAGGTGTGCTTTAAAAGGAGAATTAAACTTGAAATTATGTTTTGAATGTGTATTGAAAAGACGGGTTTTTCCTCTTAGGGAAAAAAAAGAAGGAAGGGTTAAATCTATATTTGAGGCTTGTTTTTGGTTTAAGTCATCAAATCAATGGTTATAAGTTGCTTAAAAAATATTACAAAATTTTTGTAAATGTCATATTTTAAAATTTATTTATTTTTATTAATGTCATGCATATGTAAGACAAATTTGTCACTAAAAAAAATTCTGATAAATGAGAGAAAACGAGTGAGAGGGAGATTAAAAAAAATTTAAGTTTGTTTATTTGAATTAGTTAAAAAAAGTAAACAACTGATGTTAATTATTTTAAAAAATAACAATGTGGCATAATTTTTATAAATCTAACATAAATAAACACATCTTCTTAAAGTATGATATAATATATAATTTTCTTTAAATATTATCCAACACCATTCAACTAACTTTTGGTTCAAAACAAATAAGTAAATGAAGTATCTAACACCTTTGTCAATGTTTTTTCTATGTATTGGGAAACATTTAAGCCACCCTAAAAGAAAAAAAAAAAAAAACCATTTGTGGCGTGTTCAAATTTGATGGAAATTAATTTTTTTTAATGCTGATTTGATGGCAATTAGATTGACCTAGCGGGATGATTCCTTACTTCCTTGCATCCTATTTTTTTATAGACCAACAAGGAAAGACACATATAATTATCAATTAATAAAGTTATTGCTCATTATTAGATGGATTTCTCTTAGTTTAATGTGTATGACAAGAATGCCAAGAATTAACCATATGGTATCATTACGCTAAAAAAATTTCCATTTTTGTAAAATTAGGTGAGACGTGAAAGAGTCAAACTATAAAATAAGCAAAGCTAAATCAGCTTGGGTTTGTAAAATTTAGCACCATGATGGGGTTATAGGATTGAGAGATCCTATTTAAGCTTAAGCAGGCTATAATAAAGTATTTAGTCTCATATTCTATACATTAATGCTAAAAAAATCTGATGATTTTTGCTAAATCCTGTATTAAATCAAGATCATTGCGCTTTTCTTTATCACAATTATTATGATATTTTCACCGTCATTTCTTATGAGAATAGATAGTTATGATAGACAATGATTGTGTTCCAACAATGAAATACTTGCATGAGTAACGGAAGCCTCCTTTTAAAATACCAGTAAAGCCGCACTTAGTACAAAGTTGATTGGTGTAATTTACATCAATAGATATTTCTTTTTATCAATTTGACATTCTCCTGCATTCTACTAACTTACATGGACTCTTCAAACCAAAACCAAAACTTTATATTGACATCATTTTCATTTACTATACCGATTTATATAGCTTTTTTTTTTTTTTTTGGCATTGTCAAGTGGGGAACTTAGAATTTATAACAAGAAGTATTTATAAGATCCATAATATCTATCTATATCTATAATCTGTAATTTATGATTTATCTATAATCTATTATCTATAAAATCTATATTTTATAATCTATAAATCTATAAGAAGAGAGAAGGGAGAATGACTTGAATATGGGTTTTGTACTTCACCTGTTTGCTTGCTTGCTTAGATTTTTTTTTTTTTTAATGAGATCCTGTATTCTAAAAGTTTTTATGTTATTCTTTTTTCAAGTTTTATTGTAATTCTAAAGTTTTCCTTTTAAATTTGCTTGCTTGCTTAGGAGGCTTTTTTTTTTTTTTAATAAATCGTGTATTCTTAAAGTTTTTCTTTTATTTTTCTTTTCAAGAAACCTTGTAATCTAAAGTTTTTCTTAGAAATTTTTTTCTCTAATTTTCCCTCCAAAATAAAGTCTCTCAAACATATCCTGACCAATATTTTTTATGTAGTTATCTAAAATATTTCTTTCTCAAATATAGCCCCACAACACTTTTTGAACTAATTACGTGAAAAAAAAAATTCCAAATTCATCCATTTTTTAATGCTTCGATTTTTTGTTACTTCAACTTCTAGCATGTTTTTCTTTTCTTTTCTTTTCTTTTGTAGATCTTATATTTCTAAAATTACCTAATGAAATACTTTTCTCCTTAAAAATTTCTCAAACATGTTCGTATTCTAAAAGTTGTTATGCAATCTTCTAAAACATTATTTTCTTAAGTATGACCTACTAATACTTTTTAATTGTTTTGTACTAAATATTTTTTCTAAATTTTTTTCAAATATTTCTCTAATTAAACATTTATTTTCAAATATGACCTTATAAATACTTTTTAACTAATTATTTGTAATATGTGAAAAATTCACTAGTTTAAATCTAGAATCTAACTAAGATTTAAACAATGAATTTTCTCGAAAATTTTATATTTTGTAAATATTTTATGTGAACAAATTTTGTGGGTTGATACTCAAAAATTTATTTATTTTCTTAAAAGTAAAATATTATGCCATATAGTTTGAAACCAAAAAAAAAAAAAAAATTGATTGTATACCAATCAAATAAACTGGTACAACTTTCAATGTCTATAGTTCAATTTGAGTTGGAATATAGTGTACAAAAACACTCAAGAAAAGTACAGTGAATAGTTTAGTGAATAGTACAGGAGTTGTACCCACACAGGTAGGTGAACTACTATCGATGACAATTATGTAATATAGTATGCTGTGAATTGAGATATCTTTGGACTTATAAGAAAAATATCTCCTCAATATTATACTGATGGTATAGAAAAAATACTCCAAAATGTGAAGCTAGACTGTTAAAAGTCAAAGTTGCTCAAAGTTGGAACTCTTCAAAATTGTAGAATTTTCTCAAGAATTCCATAGAAATGCGGCACCTTCTAAGAGGGGTATCTCAACATATTTTTGTTTACAAATATGCCTCTAGGTTGGCCTATAAATAACCAAGGATCAAATTAAAATAAAATTTTCTCCACTTTTCTCTCTTAAGAATCCGCCCCTCCCTAAGCTTATGTACTCTTAAAATCTTGCTTATATCATCCTCCCTATCAACTTCAGAAGAAGAATTAGTGTTTTAAAGAAGATCAAGGGAGTTTTAAAGGTAAAACCCTAATTTGCTTTTTGTATTTTATGGACTATACATGTAAGGGAAACTATGTGGCATGAGTAGTGTATGTGTTATACATTATGAATTTGATGATATGCCTGAGAGATCAAAGTTGGATCACGTACAAGAAAAAGTAAGCTTAGTAAGCTTAGTTGTTGCAATATCATGTGTTCTAACATATTTTGAAACAATTTTCAAATACTTGTATTTTTGAGACAATTAGAGGCTAAACTAGTTTTTGAGCTTCACATGAGATTTATTAGAAACGTTGAGATAAACAACTTTTGTGAAAAAATTTTCCTCAACTTCCAATTAGATCAAGTCAAAAAACATGATTTTCAGTACTTACTGTATTGAAAATTGGCCAAACTCTTTCAAAACATTTGATTTTGGAAAAAATAAAACACAAAAGTTATAAATCTCATCGAAGCTATTAGGATTTGTAAAATGAAATTTTTGTTAATTCCGCACGGATTTTGAATTATATATTTTACAAGAATTGATTATGAAATTTCAAAACAGCAAAATGAGAAAAAAGAATTCAAATTTATTAAAATTCAATCAAGAATTTTTTGTGAAAATTTGGAAACTTTATGGGAAAACCACCCCCCAAATCCCCCTTGCTAAAGGCAAAATTATTATTTTTATTAAATGACAAAAATGGTTTCTCTTTTAGATATAGCTTAAAACCCCTAAATGAGAAATGTTTCGTACTACATTAATTATAAAACTATAAAAGGAGAAGTAAGATTTGATTATAGTACATCTAAAGTCAAGTAATATAGAAATAGACTGGAGTATAGTATAGACTTGTAATGATAGTCAGGTGTTACCTAGACGCAACACTGAGCTAGCTAATACAGATTAATTGGAAACATTATCGTAAGGTCAAAATAAGTTTCAAACCTCACTTACGACATAAGTAAAATGGTTTTTAAATACATGTACATGTTTGGAATATGCTTGCATTTGTTATGATTATCATTTTATTTTGAGTCATGAAATATGCTATGTTCAGCATTGGCTATGCTTATTATTAAGCCATGACGTATAGTATGCTCATTAAGATTACAAGACTAGTGATCTACAGCTTCAAAATAAAATAATTAAGTGGCGTACCAACCTCTCAACTTAAAGAGAGCATTAAGTTTAAAACAAAATATGACATCGGTATTTAAAGATCATGTGCTTTGAGAACAAACACTAGGGCTCATAGTACAAAACAAGTTAAGAATCATAAGTACTTTATGCATAATTAAAATTCATGCATTGTGTTGAAGCTAGTATAGTTTAAGTACTATTTTGAGAGATATGTTTGAACTTGCTGAGTGAAAACTCATCTAGTTTCTCCCATGTTGTAAGAAATTTTGCCAAAAGGCTACAGTAAGTAATGATGGGCTGGGAGCTACAGGTAGACAATGCGACGATCAGTTATCGATGCCACTATCGTTTAAAAATTCCATTGCTTTGAAAGATTGTTTAATTTCTATAACAGTAAGCAAGAAGTGTTTTATTTTTTTGTAAGAGGATATGAGAATATGTTTTGTAATTATAAATTCAACTAATGTTATAAAATATTTTTGATGACTGCAGAGTAAAATAAATATGATTCTATTTAAAAAAATAACCCATATTTTTCCTCTTGAGTAATTCTGCATAAGTATGACAAAGTTTAAGATAAAAACATTAAGTAACAGCTTGAATAACCGGATTGTTTCAATATTATTGTACTTAATTAATTTTTCTCAAGTACGTCCAGAGTTTTTTAAAACTTTGAAGTCTTATGTTTTATCATTTAAATGTTTTGACCAACATGTAATCTCTTCTACTTCATTCTTTGGAGGTTGGAAATAGTGCTAGAATGTGTGGATAATTTGTTCATCACTGGGAATGTTGAAAACAAATTCGTCAAAAAAAGAAAGAATTAATCCTCAAAGATAAAAGAGTTTGGAGGGGTCAAGCACTTTCTTGGCTAAAAGTTAATTGTAACAAAGGAAAGATTATACTTTCATGAGCAGAAGTACGCAAAAGACTTGTCGTGGAAATTTAAAATGCATGACTTTAAGCCCATCTCCACACCAATGGAAGCAAACGCCAAGTAATATGCCATGAAAGCAAAGACTTAGATGACGAGAGGATGCGTTGACATCTTGTAGAAAGATTCATAATGCTTAACTTTGCCTTGACATGATATTTCATTTGAAGTTGGCACGAGGAGTTATTACATGCACTATCCTAAAAAGTCTTATTTGGCACACTGTATTATTTTGTATTGTATTGTATTACATTGTATTTTTTGTATATAATACAATACAATACGGTGTGTCAAACATGCGAGTCATTGCACGACTAACTTAGGGCTTTTGTCTAGGAAAGGTGAAGGTTGTAAGTATGTTGGCTACTACTATTATGTTGATTATGTAGGAGATCATGACATGCGTTGTTCGACAACTAGATATGTGCTCAAACTTAGCCATGGTGGCTTAGGAAATCCAATAGTTGATACAACTAATGTAAGATTAATACCACGCCCAACTGATCATGAGCACGCTTTATAGCAACAATTAATCAATAGTCTTCTTGGAAAAATGTCAATATTTCATGCAAGAACCAAGCATCTGTAGGTGTATTACCATTTTATTGGAGAAAAGATGTTACAAAAAGAAATGAAAATGTATCAAGTGGTAAACATGCAGAATTGTTTACTAAAACTCAACATTACCAAAGTTTGAAAAGTTTTGAAGTCAGTTCAACATATCAAGCTGGAAGATCGAAAGCCGACAATGAGAAAGAGTTTTGAAGATCAATACTAGCCTAAACATGGACGGAGGGACCTTATGACTAGTTGACTACGGGGGCTTAGGCCCCTCCTCAGACTTTTTGTTTTTTCCCCTATTTTAACCTATGTATATATATATATATATATATATAGGAATATATAATAAATTAGCCAAAGACAGCCCCCTCCAAAATATAAAAATAAAATCTCTTTATACCCTAAAAAAAGAAAAAGAAAAAATGCTACTTTATGGAAAAAAAAAAAAAAGACCAATAGGTAATTAAATTTTAACGTTCAATATATATAAAAACCTTTTTTAGGGAAATAGAAATCGTTTTATAACTAAATAAAAAAGAAACATGAAAAAATATATGTAATCTATAATGACCCTTTATCTTTTATTGCAGAGTTATTTTATGCTATTATTGATATGTAACTGAAAGGGCTGAATGATCATTTTGATAAGATAAATACCAACTTGTTTTTTTTGTCACATTCTTAAGTCTAAAAGATTTATTCTCAGCTTATGACAAAAACATTAATTTAATAAAGGAAAGAACTAATTACACAATCTAATTGAAGATTAATTGAGGATGGTAATATATTTGTATACATCTAAAAGGTTGTCTTTAATAATCTTGATAGTAAGACTATTATGCAACATTTTTAAGACACAAAACCCGTCAAATACAATTCAAAGTATGTTAACTGTGGCGTCCGGCCCGGGCATACTCCCTTAAGCCTCCATAGGACCCACCTTGCGGGCCCCCCGGACTTATGACTCTTATTGGTAGACCATCCCCGTGCCACCCACTCATCCGTACTGTCCCCTCTGGAGCCCTGTGGCCCCTCAGGGATTTCTTTTGCGTCCTTTGGGTTCGAACCTCAAACCTCCCTTAAGAGGTTACTCAATTGATACTCGAGATAGAAATAAGAACCTCTTAAGGGAGGTTTGAGGTTCGAACTCGAGAGACGTGAAAGAAATCCCTGAGGGGCCAGAGGCGCGTTTTATTGTGGCGTCCGGTCCGGGCGTACTCCCTCAAGCCTCAATAGGACCTACCTTGCGGGGCCCTTGGACTTATGGCTCTTATTGGTAGACCATCCCCGTGCCGCCCACTCATCCGTACTGTCCCCTCAGGGTTTTTCTTTCGCGTCCCTCAGGTTCAAACCTCAAACCTCCCTTAAGATGTTCTTATTTCCTTCTCGA
>CAMOHE010024886.1:0-23341 GCA_946598075.1 Artocarpus hirsutus
ATTAATGTGTATAATAATTAACTATACACATTCAAAACATTGAAATTCTTACATCATTGAACTTGGTGCTCACCATTTTTAATTTATGGTATGGAGCTCATGATCACTGTTGATATGAGTATCTTTTACTAAACTGATATCACATAGGAATTTCCACATAATCTTAATAAGTTGGAAATTCTACTTTTGCCAATAACCTCATCTTTTTGGCTCATGTATAAAATTAATAAATCATAAACTCTTGGTTTAGCACATCAAATAATTATTTTTAATTATTTTAATGTACTATCATAACATTACATTATTACATGTTTCATAAATAAAGCACATAATTTTGTGCATTCACAACATTAATTATTTCTAAGGTCTTACGGCTATTAAGACCTTTAAATTTACGTGTTAATAAATGCTAAACTTGTACTTTCTTAAGCTCTCAATTGAGTGATGAGAGAAAAATCCTTAATTAATCGTAGTTATAAATGTTTGAATTTTTTCGGGTCATTACATCATTATAGCCTTTAGATGAAGGGTCGACCACCCTTTTGGGATTGTGACACTTGTCACCTACCTCTTGATAGTACCTGATGGGACACTTGGGTCATGGGTCAAACTTGCCCCGTCTAGGATGAGAAGAAAGGAAATAACTCACCTCTATGCTGTAAAGCAAAGAGACAGGGATGTGCAAGACTGCATCAACTGCTTCACCTGAGCAGCTTTAGAGGTGAGGCACATCGAAGACAAGACCCTCAAGCATGCCTTTTATGAGGGATTATGAGATAAGGTTCTACTTTGGTCACTCATCCTGGAGCAATCGAGCTCCTTCTCCTAAACATTCACCTGTGTCTAGAGGCATGTAGATGCAGTGGACTATATTAAGAACTACTGGGATGGAGAGGGGAGCAGCAAGAAGGGGAAGAAGAATAAGGATCCACCCAACCATGGTGAGACTGACCAGCAAAAAGCCAAAAACAAACAAATCGAAGATTCCAACCAAGAAATTCTAAAGCTATACACCCTTAATCGCCGCTATCGACGAAGTGCTGAACCATGTAAGCAACAGCAAGCTGCTAGTGGACCCACCTCCACAAAAAGGAAACTGAGCAAAGCGACACTAGAACAACTATTGTAACTTCCACAAGGACATCGGGCATAACACCTGAGATGTATTCAGCTGAAAGACCAAATCGAGAAACTTGTTCCAAATGGATACCTAAAGAAATATAGGAGAAAAATAATCCTTTTTCTTATTATTTTGAGGAAAAGAGTGTACACTATATATATAGATAAGTTGGCAACATGTTTACAAATCAAGTCTGAACAGAATTGCAAAAAATAAATTGCTAAAATCAAGGAAATATAGTAGGAAACAGTTGTCTAACAAAAATAGAGAAAAAGAAGGAAACTAAATTATCTTCGGTAAAAAAGATATGTTTGGCATCTAATCCTTGAAAACTAGGGATAGCCGTGGATTTTAACACTCCCCCTCAAGTTGGGTAGTACATGTTAATCATGCCCAACTTGGAACTCAATTCATCAAAGCTAGCCCGACGAATAGCTTTCGTGAGAATGTCAACAATCTGAAGGTGAGTAGGAGTGTACAAGAGTGAAATGACTTCAGATTCAATCTTCTCCTTGATGAAATGTCGATCTATCTTGATGTGTTCTATGCAATCATGGTGGACAAGATTCTTTGCAATACTGATGGCTACCTGGTTGTCACAGAACACATTAATGGGTTTCTCCTTTGATAGCTTTAGCTATGAAAGTAGGCGTTGTATCCACATAACTTCATAAATCCCAAGAGCCATTGCCCTAAATTCTGCTTCTGTGCTACTTCGAGCAACCACCGATTGCTTTTTGCTTCTCCATGTTACTAAGTTCCCCCATACATAGGTGCAATATCGAGAGTTTGACCTCCTATCATTAGGTGCTCTGGCCAAATCTACATCAGTGAACACTTTGATATTCCTATCTCATTCTTCTTGAAGAAGAGACCCTTTCCAAAAGTCACCTTGAGACATCTGAGTATTCTGTACACATCTTCTAAATGATCTTCTCTATGGTTGTTCATAAACCGACTAACAACACTCACAGGAAATCCAATATCTGGTCGAGTGTGTGAAGGATAGATCATTTTACCTACAAGGCGTTGATATTTTCCTTTATCTACTGGTGATTTCTCCTGTTCTATTCTAAGTTTCTTTATAGGGTCCATAGGACTATCAGTAGGCTTACCTCCTAACATTCATGTCTTTTTGAGAAGATCTAATATATAATTGTGTTGAGACACACAAATACCCTTACTAGATCGAGCAACTTCCATTCCCAAAAAATACTTCAGGCCGCCCAAATCTTTTATTTCAAATTCCTTAGCTAAAAAATTCTTCAAATCATTTATTCCTTGTATATCATCGCCTGTAAGAACAATGTCATCGACATAAACAATAAGGATTGACCTTTTACTTCCTAAAGTACATTGTTGAAACATAGTGTGATCTGCTTGACACTAGGAGTATCCAAATTTCTTCAATGCTCGAGAGAATCTATTGAACCAAGCTTATGGTGATTGCTTGAGCCCGTAGAGTGACTTCTTAAGCTTGCATACAACGCCTATAGGAGTTGTGGTTTCAAATCTTGGAGGAATCTCCATATAAACTTCTTCCACGAGGTCACCATTGAGGAAGGCGTTTTTGACATCCAATTGATGAAGTGGCCAATCAAGATTAGCAGCAATAGATAAGAGAATTCTTACTGTGTTGAGTTTGGCCACTAAAGCAAATGTTTACTGATAATTTATTCCATAAGACTATGTGAACCCTTTAGCTACCAGTCTAGCTTTGTACCTATCAATGCTTCCATCAGCTTTGTACTTGATGGTGAAAATTCATTTACCTTCAACTGTTTTCCTTCCTTTTGGTAAGCTTATTACCTCCTATGTGCCATTCTTCACAAGTGCTTTTATTTCTTCTTCAACCATAGCTTTCCACTTGGGTTGTTTTAGGGCCTCATGAATATCCTTAGGAATCTCCATGGCTACAAGATTAGTGGTAAAGGCTCAGAAACTAGGAGACAATCTCTCATAAGAAACACATTTAGAGATAGGATGTCAAGTGCAGGTTAGCACACCCTTCCTTAGAGCAACAGGCCAACCAAGATAATTATCACTATCCTTGGTAGATTGAGTAGGTTCTGAAATTGTATGAACTGGCACTTCTTGGACTTCAAAGTTTAGTTCAGAATCTTGGTTCTGCGTCTGTTATGTGCTCGGCCCTTCCTCTTCTTGAATTAAAGAGTTTCAAAGAGGACTTCATCAAACTGTGGTTCTAGATTTTGTGAGATTGGCATTGTTGGTTCTTCAGAAGAAGGTTGATTTGGTGAATTTAGATTTGATGGAGTGGGTGTCAAGTTAATGAAGGAATTGGGTTCAAGATCAAGAAGGTTTTCCCAAAGTTGACTTTCACTGACTCTCTCATTCTCCCCCTGAATGTTGGATTTGGGAAAATAAGGTTGATTTTTGTGAAAAGTAACATCCATAAAGGTGAAGAACCGCCCCAATTTAGGTAAATAGCATTGATACCCCTTTTGAGTAGAAGAATATCCTAGGAATATGCATTTTTCAGAGTTGGGATCAAGTTTGCTCCGTTGGTTTTGGTGAATATGCACAAATGCTGAACAACCAAATATTTTTTATTGGAATGTGGGAGCGAAGGGGGTAACTTGGAAAATGTTCAAGAAGTGTTTCACAGGGTGTTTTGAAGTTTAAGATTTGAGAGGGCATTCAGTTCATAAGATATGCAGAGGTTACCATAGCTTCCCCCCAAAAGTGTTTGGGTACATTGTATGCAAAAAAGAGAGATTTAGCCACTTCTAACAAATGTTGGTTTTTTCTCTTTGCGGTGCCATTTTGTTGAGGGGTGTCAACACAAGAGCTTTGATGGATTATTCCAAGATTAAGAAGATAATTACTAAGGTGGGATGCAAAATATTCCTTAGCATTGTCAGTTCACAAAATTTGAATTTTGGAATTGAACTGTGTGTGAATCATTTTAGAGAAAGTTTGGAATATTTGCCCTACTTTGGATTTGTCTTTCATAAGGAAAATCCAAGTGGCTTAGGAATGATCATCAGTAAAGGAAATAAACCACCATGATCCAGTCATGTTTTTTACCCTTGAGGGACCTCACACACCACTACGAATTAATGCAAATGGTTGTGAAGGTTTGTATGGTAAAATTGGATATGGACTTCTAACATGCTTTGAAAATTGACACACTTCACACTGAAATAACTTAGGATTTTTATTGTGAAAAAGTGATGGAAACAATCTTGCAAGGTACATAAAATTTGCATGACCTAAACGGTGATGCCATAGCATGATAGTACTATTATTTGAAAAAGAAATAGAAGAAGACAAGTGACTTTGGGGATAACACTTGGAGGGTTAATGATGTCCTTCTTAACTCCCTTCATTCCATAGAAGATAGAGACTAGCACAAACTTTAGCATTGCCAATCATCCTCCCTGATTCTAAGTTCTGAAAATTACAAGATTTAGAGGAGAACTTAGCAATACAATTCAAGTCCTTGGTCAATTTACTAATGGATAAGAGATTGCAATCAAGTTTTGGGACAAAGAGAATAGAATCAAGAACAAGATTTCTGATGAGAAAAACTGAACCGAAGCCCCAAACTCTAGAGGAGGTTCCATCAGCAATTCAAACGGATAAGTCTTATGAGCAAGGAATAAAGTTGTGAAGAAGCCTTGCATCACCAGTCATATGGTCCGATGCACCCGAATCTACAATCCACGAACCAGGTTTCTCTTTACTAATAGCTAAGGTGTCGAGAGTATTACCTTTTTGTGTAAGAGAACTAGTTGTTTGATGGTAGTAGACAAGTTCTAAGGTGAATGAGGTTGAGTTAAAATTTACTGAAGGGCCTCGAGTTGTTCTTTGGTGAAGGGCCTACCCTCGGTCTTGGTGGCTGCATTCCCTTAAATTTGCTGTTTGGGCTTGTAGTCGGAAGGTTTTCCATGAAGCCACTAGCATTTATCCTTCGTGTGTCCCAGCTTCCGACAATGTTCGCATCTAGGCCTTTCTTTCTTCTCATATGTGGTGTTTGTATTCCTGTAAACTGCCAAGGCAGATGCCTCATTGATGGATGAACTAAGCATCACTTTCTGTTGCTTTCTTCTCAACGTACTTCGAAAAAGGCCTCACAAATGCATGGAAGAGGTTTTGTACCCAAGATTTGACCACACATTTTGTCAAGGCTTTTATCTAGTCCTAACAAGAACTTGAAGGTTCTTTTCTTTTCAACAATCTTCTTGTAACGCATTGCATCATTAGGGCAGTCCCACCCATATGATTCAAACCGATCACGTTGTTGCCATCGACAAGTGAGAGTATTGAAGTATTGTGTTACCAAGAGATCTCCTTGGCGAAGCTCATGGAGACCTCCCTCTATTTCAAAGAGTTCCAAAGTATTCTCCTTGTCCGAATAGCTCTCCTTTGTTGCATTCCACATCTCCTTTGCCATCTCGTAGAACATGAAATTTTCATCGATTTCTACTATCATGGAATTAATGAGCCAAGACATAACCATGTTGCTCTCCGCATTCCATTTTTTGAAATTCGAGTCTTCCTTCTTTGAAGCCACTGTGTCACCGAGGATGTATTCATCCTTCCCTTTGCCATAAATGGACATTAGAACTAATTGAGACCATTGAATGTAATTCTGGCCTATAAGTTTGGATACAGTGATGGGAACGAGTGAGGTTTTGGTGGTATTGTGGCTGGCTGAGGGAACAATTTAATGGTTAGGATAAGCAATTGTGGTAGAAGGTGTATTTTTAGCAGCCATAGGAGAAGGTCATCAGGTAATCTCTGATACCATTAAGAAATATAGGAGAAAAATAATCCTTTTTCTTATTATTTTGAGGAAAAGAACGTACACTATATATAGATAAGTTGGCAACATGTCTGCCAATCAAATTTAAACAGAATTGGAAAAAATAAATTGCTAAAATCAAGGAAATAATGTAGGAAACAGTTGTCTAACAAAAATAGAGAAAAATAAGGAAACTAAATTATCTACGGTAAAGGAGATATGTTTGGCATCTAATCCCTAAAAACTAGGGATAGCCGTGGATTTTAACAATACCTCAGGGAGTTCATCGAACAAGTTCTCAGACCCGGTAACAACTCAAGAAGAAACAACCGGCCAAGTAGGGAAGGTCAGCTAGGAACACAAAACGCTAATGGTATGAACGCCTCGGACCCACCGAACATTGTACATACAATCTTTGATGGACCAGTTACTGGGGATACTGCTAGTGGTCAATAGGCCTATTCCCTAGAAGCTCGCTTGGTTGAAGGAGAGACCTGATAAACATGTCCAGGCATATCAACAAGATATGCCAATAGGAATATATTGCAATCTCCTTCACCGAGGAGGAGGCGGATAGGTTTATCTACCCTAACAATGACGCCCTAGTGTGCGAGCTGCAATTGCAAACAACATTGTTCGGCGAGTATTGATTGACAACGATAGCTTGATGAACATTTTGTTTAAGCAAGCATTTGACAAATTGAAAATCAGCAATGCTATACTTGTCCCGATCTGAACTCCCTATGCAGCTTTTTGGGAAAGTGTGCCTAAGCAGTGGGAAAAATCTATTTGCTGGTTACTTTTAGTGAAGATAGTACTCAGGTCACACGACTTGTTGAAGCTTAGTGATCGACAAGACATCCCAACACAACATCATCATTGGGAGGCCGATCATGAAAGCCCTGAAATTTGTGGTCTCCACCTACTACTTGGCCATGTAGTTCCCCATGGAGAATGCAGTCAGAGTAATATGATCGAAACAAAAGGACTCTATAGACTACTAAATCAAGACTATGAAAGAGGCAATAGCCCAATAGTCAAATGTCTTGGCCATTTACAAGGTGGATGAGGTCGAATTCCTTACCTAATAAGGACCGAAAATACTGTCTGACCTAGACCCCCTAGATTCCCAAAGAAGAAGCACAGACAATGCCTGCAGAAGATCTTATCTCGTATCACCTAGACCCCAAACATCCCGACCAAACAGTCATGCTTAGCTTTCAACTAAAGCTTGAGATTCAAGCAAACCTGAAAAAGATTTTCATAGAATATGGAGACGTATTCGCCTAGTCCCATGAGGACATGCCCAAGAATGACCCACGCATCATCTACCAGAGGAGGTTAAGAAGCAGCTGAAGGTCGGGTTCATCAGAGAAGTCACCTACCTCAAGTGGCTAACGAATGTCATCTTGGTAAAAAAGGCCAATAGGAAGTGGCAAGTTTGTGTTGACTTTATAGACCTAAACAAAGCCTGTATTGGAAAAATAGTAAGCAATGGAAATTTAAAAATTTTTATACCAAAGTATTTTTCAAAACACAAGTTTGACATGCTATATGCATAAATTAACCAAATATTACTAACCTTGTTTACTAAAGAACTCCTGCGATCAATGAAGAGAAAGGCGTTCTAGAAGAGCCTCAACCAACTGGTTTTCTTTGTTATTCTCTATCCACGATCGGAGTGTTGTGGGCACACATTGTACAGCTCTTCCTTGGTGACTCTCCTTCTAACCAGTTGAGAAATACCCAGATCTATCGTTCGTGATTGTGAACAATAGCTCTTCAAGGGAGTTTTCGAGATTCACAAAATAGATAGCTCACTTTTGATCTCTCAACTGATCTAAATAACCTTTGAGTCTTACTCCATATTTATTTGGTTGGTCCTTATCAGATAAGGCCTCAAAAATTCAAATCTAGATCAATATCTGATAAAATCGTGTAAAAACGCGTGATCAGATTATCGTTGGGTCAACAGGTCGAACTAACAGATCAGCTTGTCGAACTTACTCCATCGGTAGGCCGAACTTGAAGATCGGCCTACTGAACTTGCAATAAATGATCCTACGAATCCTTTATTTTCCACCCAAAATTCTTTGGATAAAGCCTCAGTTTTAATTCAAATAACCCAATAGAGAAATTATCATATTAAAACAACCATATCTAGATAATCTCTATGAAAATAAATATTCTCGATAATTCAACAAGTTTATCTTGAATTAAATTTTCACAAAATTAATTCAACCGATAAACAAACATGAATTATCTAATTCTATAGAATTTCAGCCAATCTGATAATTTAACATAAGTCACTAATTTATTAGAAAAGAACGTCGTATCGTTATAAGATTTATTATAAGCTAGCAAAGGGAACCTAATTAACCTATATAGTTCAAGCTCCCTATAATTATGAAACCCAATATCCCATATATACATTTCATAATTATCAACTCTAACGCTACTCCACTAAAACCTTAGAGCTGTACTCTTGAACTATATCGAATTACGAAGCCTAATAGCTAAGTCTCCATAACATATCATAATGTATCGTATCCTCATAGGCTATTCGTAATTGGCTTAAAGATAAATTCTGTCTTACCTTTTTGATTATTTTTCTTTTACGTTCTATTATCTTACTATCGAAAAACTTACCTTCCAAAGACAGTATACCATTCGGTTACACCTATGTATCTAAATGGTTGAGTGCTTCAGTCTTCCAATCATAGGATAACGCATATAAGAGGATATCATTGACTCCTAAAGAGGAGCTATGGATTCCGTATCTATGAATAATAAGTCTATGCTATCGAGAGTCATGTCTCCAATGTACCGATATACAGACATAATAAATTATGGATGTCACCCCCTAGTACATTAAAAGACATAAGTCAAGACGACAGGCTTATTATTCATCTCAGGATTAAGATATAACACATATGATTATCTAAAGTAAATTGATTTGCTGAGATAGAATTATTAATCCAAATAAATTACACTTTATGTCCTAATCCAATATATTGTCACCTATGACAATGCATCAATGTTCCTATTCATGGAGTCCACCTCCGATAGCTAAGACAAACCATCTCCCATTAAAGATATAGACAACAATCTTTGCATGAATAAAGAGTCCAACTTTATTTCCTTGGTTGTGGATTTTATGATTTAGACCATCACCTTTAGAATCATATCTTCTGCATAATCTGTCCATCATATGCTTGATTTTAAAGCTTTAGACTAACAGTCTTAGAGTTTTGTTTGCTTATAATACATTCAATGAATATGAATGTAAAGAAGACAACAATTTGGTATATGAATAATAAATAAACTCTTTATTGATAAAAAAAGTCTCGAAAAATATATTACACTTTTACTCTTTAGGGCATACATATCTAACAATCTCCCAGTTGCATTAAGTGAGTAAATATGACAAATCCTACATCCTCATAGCTTCCACATGCCTTTCAAAATCTCTCGTAGTTAGAGTCTTCATGAATGGATCAACTAAATTGTCCTCGAATGTGATTTTGCATGTAGCAACATGCCCGTCCTCTACGAAGTCCTTTATCACATGATACTTTCGATCAATATGCTTACTCTTCTTGTGAAATCTTGGTTCCTTAGCGTTAGCTATCACTGCACTGTTATCACAATACAGCAATATTGCTTTATCCATACCATGAACTACCTGAAGATCCCCAAGGGACTTGCGGAACCACACTGCTTCTTTTGAAGCATCACTAGCTGCCACATACTTGACTTCTATTGTTGAATCTAAAGTACAATCTTGCTTGACACTTCTCCAAACAATGGCACCACTGCCCAAAGTAAACATAAAACCAATAGTCAATCTTCTAGAATCTAGATAGGATTAGAAATCTAAGTCAGTGTATCCTAGAGATGTTAAATCCTCACCCAAATACACAAGCGTATACACTCGAGTCCTTCTCAAGTACTTAAAACTATGCTTGATCGCAAACCAATGGTTCAATCCCAAATTCGACTGAAATCGACTTACTATCCCGACCGCATAACATTATCCGGTCGTGTGCAAAGCATGGCATACAGGAGACTACCCACTACTGAAGTATGAGGCACCTTCTTCATGTATTCTTTTTCCTCATCAGAGTTTGGCAAGTCTTTTTAAAAAGAGTAATTTCAGACCTAGATGATTACTCACCTTTCTTGGAATCTTGCATTGCATATCTTTGAGAATTTTATCTGTGTAGCCCTCTTGGGATAAAGTTATCATTATGTTCTTCCTATCTCGAAAGATTTGGATACCGAGAACAAAATTAGCTTCACCCAAGTCTTCATGTCAAACTGCTTGGTCAACCATAATTTGATCAATGACAACGCCCCAACGTCATTGCCAATCAGCAGAGTGTCATCTACATAGAGTAGTAGAAAAACTACTTTCCCATCCTTAATGTGTTTGTAAATACATAATTCGTCTACATTTTGTGCAAACCCATAAGTCTTGATCACTTGATCAAATCTTATATTCCAAGAACTAGAAGCCTGCTTAAGTCCATAAATTGCCTTTAGCAGCTTACAAACCTTACCCTCCTGACCCTTAGCCTTGAACCCGTCTGGCTGTCTATATATATGGACTCATCAAGATAGCCATTTAGAAAAGCCGTCTTGACATCCATCTGTCAAATCTTATAGTCGAGAGCCACAGCTATGGACAAGAGAATGCATATGGACTTAAGCAGGGCTACAGGTGAAAAGGTTTCCTCGTAATCAATTCCTTCCTTTTGCGTATATCCCTTAGCTACAAGTCTAGCCTTATAGGTTTTGATTTTTCCAATCCACTCCTCTCTTTCTCTTGTAGATCCACTTGCACCCTGTGGGTTTTACCCTTTCAGAAAGATCCATAAGCTCCTAGACTCGATTAGTCTCCATAGACTTTATCTCTGTGTTCATGGCCTCTGTCCAGAGTTTGGAATCAACATTCTCCATAGCCTCTTCGTAAGTGTAAGGATCCCTGTCATGTTCAACTGGTACAAACAAAAAGGCCTCACCATCAAACATATACCTCTCAAGTTGATACCTGATCCTCCCACTATGTCGAAGCCCCTTAAATTATTGTTCAGGTTTGGTTGATTTTTCTACACTGATTGGAACGGATTCATTTCAAAACCCTAGACTGATTGAATCACTCGCCAATTCCTCAAGCACCACTTTGCTTCGAGGCTTAAAGTCATCCATGTAACTTTCCTCAAGGAAGGTTGCATTAGTTGAAACCATGACTTTATTCTTGTTTTGGTTATAAAAATAACCCACTTTAGTCCCTTTTGGATATCCTAGAAATACACAAACTTTCAAACGTGCTTTCAACTTATTCGCTTCCTTAAACAGGATATAAGTTGGACATCCCCATATGTGAATATGGTTTAAGGATGTTTTTTTCCCTGTCCACAACTCGTGAAGAGTTTTAGGAACCAATTTTGAAGGCACATTGTTCAAAAGATAACATGCAGTTTGTAGTGCATATCCTTAAAAAGATAAAGGCAATGATGAATAACTTATCATGAACTAACCATATCCAACAAAGTTCTATTCCTTCTCTTAGCTATGCCATTCTACTGTGGAGTACCTGGCGTAGTCAAATGAGATAGAATTCTATTCTCTAATAAGTGTCCCAAGAACTCATCAGAAAGGTATTCACTACCTTGATCGAATCGAAGTGCCTTTATGGGTCTACCCAATTGCTTTTCTACTTCAGCCCGAAGCTCCCTAAACTTGTCATAAGTTTCACTTTTGTGGTGCATTAGGAATACATACCCATACCTAGAGTAATCATTAATAAAAGTGACGAAATACTCATACCCTCCTTGTGAATGGATGTTCATGGGTCTGCGAACATCACTATGCATAAGTTCTTGAACCCCTTCAACCCTATTGCCTTTAGACCCAAATGATCTTTTGGTCATTTTACCCTCCAAACAAGATTCACACTGTGGTATAGATTCCACCTTTAAGTGACTTAAAGGTCCATCCCTTTTGAATCCTATCCAGGTTAATATGACCTAGTAACAAATGCCAAATATAAGTCTTATTAGAGTGAGAAGTTTTAAATCTTTTAGAGTTATTATCATTAACCTTAGTTTCCACAGTGAGTCCATCTTAGGTTTGATAAAATATAGATTATTTTACTTCCTTCCATTACAGATAAAAGATTTGTTTTTACAAATTACCACTTTATTATTAAAAGAAACCACATAGGAGTCTTTAAATAAACAAATTGTAAAAATTAAATTCCTTTTTAATTTATGAACATAAAAACAATCTTGCAAAAATAAACTCCTATAATTATCAAAATAAAGGTGGACGTCTCCCACTGCTTCAACTAACACTAAGGATCCATCGTCCATCAAAGCGCAAAATCTTTGTGTAGCAAACTTCTCATTTCTTTGAACCCCTATAGAGAAGCACAAACATTATTAATTGCTCCAGAATCTACAACCTAAGTGTCATTGGATTCTTAACCAAACAAGTTTCAATAACCAGAAAATCACACCTACCTCCTTGGGAAAGGAAGTTCTTGTAATTCTTCTTTATGTGCCCAACTTTCCCATAGAAAAAGCACTCAAGCTTCTTCAGGTTCTTCTTTTTCTTCTTCTTGTTCTTGCCATTTGCAGGAATAGAAGACTTCCCATTCTTAGCCCGTTGCTTCTTTCCATTTCCAGAGTTAGGATTGGAACTAGAAGCAGCTGCCAAGTTGGCCTCTCCACCAGCAGGGGTTTCTTTTATTAGATTTTCAAACTCCTGTAACTGCTTCATTAACTCAATCAAGGTCATATCTCTTTTATTGCTTAAATTAAATGTAGCTCTAAAAGGGATAAACTCCTTCGATAGACTCTCAAAGTCCATAGTCATATGAGTTTCAGCATCAATGTTAGCTCCATTAGTTTAAGCCTTAGTGAGGTAACCCATGACCAACATCATATGCTCCTTTACAGATGTCCACAGTCTTTGTTTGTAGTTTAGAAGTTTTTGAAGAGCCTCTTGCCATTTTATAAGGGCTTGGCCTTCAAACATGTTTTCAAGATTATCCAAAATCTTCTTCATAGTCTTAAAATCTTCATGTTGAGCCTGCACCACGTTATTCATGCTGGCCATTGCATAACAACAGGCTTGATTATTAGCATCTTTTTAGCGATCATATGCTTAGATTTGCTCATTAGTAGAATCTCCCATAAGCTCAAGAGGACACAGAGTTGTCAGCACAAATTTCAGCTTCTCGAAGGACAAGATAATATCAAGGTTTTGTTTCCAATCATTAGAGCTCTCACTAGTTAATTGGTTTTTATCAAGTATCAAAGATAAAACGTTTTTAGACATTTTTAATCTATAATAAAGTATCATATACTAAATATAAGCAAACATATCATAATAATTTAGTAAGATAACACAATCATGTAAAACATACAATGTGTTTATGCATCACAACCTTGAAAATATCACAACCTTACAACGATAATTTCCAACTCAAAATTCAACAAGCCGCCTAAGGAAGATTTGTCAAATTCAATTAAGAACATGGATCCCCTCATGATTAATATATGCCATCTAGGACCCGTATGATTCAGCATATATTAATAATCGTTTCTTTGGTCATTAATTTTATTAACAGAGCTCCTAAGGGAGGTTAATGATAAAATTAACTTGAATGTATAACCATCGTTTCAATATTTTATCCATGATTTATAATCACCGCCTAAGGGTGTGCAATGATAAATCATACTAAAATACCTTATCCTCTCGGAGATCCAACCCAATACATAATGAAGTCCCTTCAAAGAGGCCAGAAACACCATGTGTTATTTATGGACTAACAATAGAGGCCGTAGGTCCTCCCTTCAAAAACCTTCTCCCACTCAATCTTTTGAACTCAAGGTTCTATTTTTAAAAATATGCATGAATGATTTTTAATGAGCGGTACTCTTTATTTTATATGACATGTTATCAACATACATGACAAATCATATTATAATGCAGACAAGCAAAGCAATCATATAAAGCTACAAGCAAAATAATAATAAATAGCCGTAATATTATGGTCCCACCCTAGAGATAAGAAATTAAAGATTATAAGAGATAAATCAAAATATATTATTGATTCCTTATCCTTAAATCTTCTTATTGTATCTTTCTTCATGTATTATCTATCTTCAAGTGTTCAATCCTGTATAGATCAAAAACTTCATATTTTCGGTCATATCAAAATTTAATGATTCTCATAATTATCCCAACAACAAAATCAGAACTGCACTAAAAAACGCACTTTTTTGAAAATTCATAACTGTCTACTGGCATGTCGATCTGTGAAATCGGCCTACTAGTCATGACAGATCGACCTTTCAAACTTAAAAGTTTGGCCTGTTGCCAGAACCATCAAAATTCTACCCCATGGATGGCCTACCTATCCTAGAGGTTTGGCCTGCTGGTCTACGACCATCGGTTTACCGATCCTAGAGGTTTCGACTTATCGAGCTAGCTGAATTCATGTTTTCCAAAAAATACTGTTTTTATGTAGTTTTTCAATCTTATTTTCAACAATTCAAAAACATAAAATTAGAGACTCAGAAAATACCTGTGGAATGCTATCATCTATCTTCTAGATCCGTCTTCTCCAAATGATTAGACGGTGATGATAGATCGCTATCTAATTATATGAAAAAACGAGATACATATTCTAACCTCTAAGAAACCATAACGGGGCACAAATTAATTAATTAATTAATTAATAATTAAATAATAATTTAATCAACTATAATTAATTAATAAACATTTACCATATAATCCACCATAATTAATTAATAAACATTCACCATATAATCCATGACAACATAAATATATAGAAACCCTAGAGTGCCAACTCTCTTAAAAATTAAATTCAAGCATAAGAGAGATTAACATTACATAATTTATTCATATAGCATGATCACAAACTAATAAATTTATGTAAAAACTATGGCTCTGATACCAATTGTTGGAAAAATGATACGTAGCGAAAATTTAAAAATTTTTATACTAGAGTATTTTTCAAAACACAAGTTTGACATGCTATATGCATAAATTAACCAAATCTTACTAACCTTGTTTACTGAAAAACTTCTGCGATCGACGAAGAGAAAGGCGTTTTAGAAGAGCCTCAACCAACTGGTCTTCCTTACTATTCTTTATCCACGATAGGAGTGCATGTGGGTGCACATCATACAGCTCTTCCCTAATGACTCTCCTTCTAACCAGTAGAGAAATACTTAGATCTACCATTCGTGATTTGTGAACAATAGCTCTTCAGGAGAGTTTTAGAGACTCACAGAAAAGAGTGCTCACTCTTGATCTCTCAACTAATCTAAATAACCCTTGAGTCTCATTCCCTATTTATAGGAGTCATCCCCTTGGTTGGTCCTTATCAGATAAGGCCTCAAAAATTTGAATCTAGATCAACATCTAATAAAATCACATAAAAATGCACGATCAAATTATCGTTTAGTCGGCAGGCCGAATTGACAGATCAGCCTGCCGAACTTACTCCATCGGTAGGCCGAACTTAAAAATCGGCCTATTAAACTTGCGATAAATTATCCCTACGAATCTTTTATTTTTCACCCAATATTCTTTGAATAAAGCCTTAATTTTAATTTAAATAACCTAATAGAGAAATTATCTGATTAAAACAACCATATCTAGATAATCTCTAAGAAAATAAGTATTCTTGATAATTCAACAAGTTTATCTTAATTTATTTTTTCACAAAACTAATTCAACTGATAAACATACATGAATTATCTGATCCTATCGAATTTCAACCAATCTGATAATTTAACATAAGTCACTAATTTATTGGAAAAGAATGTTGTATCGTTACAAGATTTATTATGAGCTAGCAAAGGAGACCTAATGGACCTATAGTTCAAGCTCCCGATAATTATGAAACCCTATATCCTAAATATAAATTTCATAATTATCAACTTCAACGCTACTCCACTAAAAGCTTAAAGCTACACTCTCGAGTTATATAGTATTACGAAGCCCGAATAGCTAAGTATCCATGACATGTCATAATGTATTGTATCCTAATAAGATATTCATAATCAGCTTAAGGATAAATTCTGTTTTACCTTCCCGATTATTTTTCTCTTATGTTCTATTATCTCACCATCAGAAAACTTACCATCCAAAGATGGTATACCATTCAATTACACCTATGTATTCAAATGGTTAAGCGCTCTAGTCTTCCAATTATAGGATAATGCATATAAGGATATCATCGACTTCTAAAGAGAAGCTATGGATTTCGTATCTATGAATAACAAGTCTACGCTATCAAGAGTCATGTCTCCAATGTATCGATATACGTACCATAATAAATTATGGATATCACCTTTTGATACATCAAAAGACATAAGTTAAGACAACAGGCTCATTATTCATCTTAGGATTAAGATACAACACATATGATTGTCTAAAGTGAATTGATTTTCCGAGACAGAATTATAAATCCAAATTAATTACACTTTATGTCCCGATCCAATACATCATCACCTATGACAATGCACCAATATTTTTATTCATAGAGTTCACCTCCTATGGCCAAGACAAACCATCTCCCGTTAATTTTTTCTACAACAGAACAATCTTTATATGAATAAAGCACCCAACTTTATTCCTTCGATTGTGGATCTTATGATTTAAACCGTCATCTTTAGAATCATGTCTTCAGCATAATCTATCTATTATATGCCTAATTCTAAAGGTTTACACCGACAGTCTTAGACTTTTGTCTACTTATCATACATTCAACAAATATGAACGTAAGAGGACAGCAATTTTGTATATGAATAATAAATAAACTTTTTATCGATAAAAATATCTCCAAAAACATATTACATTTTTACTCCTTAGGGCATACATGTCTAACAACCTGCATGAAGGATTGCTTTTCACTACCTTGGATTGACCAATTGGTCGATATAACCACCAGCCATGAACTGCTATGCTTCATGGATGCCTACTCGAGATACAATCAAATCAGGATGGCCAAGAAAGACTAAGTCAAAACTATGTTCATGACTTTTCCGAGGCTGTTAACTGATTAAGGGTTGTTCTGCTATGTCATTATGTTGTTGGGGTCGACAAACACTGATATCACCTATCAACGTTTAGTGAACAAAATGTTTGCTTGACAGGTTGGGAAGACCATGGAGGTATATATTAACGACATGCTCATGAAGTCTGTCTAAGCAACCGATCATATTGCTGATCTCTAGGATAATTTCAATGTCCTCCGAGAATACAAAATGAAGCTTAACCCAACCAAGTACACGCTCGGGGTAGAGTCAAGAAAATTCCTCAAATTCATGGTCAACCATTGTGGCATCAAAATCAACCCTTCCAAGGCTCTAGCAATGGTGGACATGCATTCCTCCCGTATAGTCAAGGAAGTCTGGAAGCTTATCAAAATGGTTGCTGTTTTGTCCAAATTCGTCTCTCGATCCACCGATAATTTTTCACCCTTTTTTAGGCACTCAAGGGAAAGTTTGAGTAAAGCAAAAAGTGCAAGGAAGCATTCCAACGCCTTAAAAATTACCTGGCCACACCTCCCCTCCTATCCAAACCTCTACCGAGGAGATACTTTATGCCTACTTAGAGGTGTCTGAGAGGGTTGTTAGCCTGATCCTGGTCTGAGAAGAAGAAGGAATTCAGAAGCTACTATACTACACTAGCAAGGCTTTCTAGGGAGTCGAAGAGAGGTAACCGTCGTTAGAAAAGCTAGCCCTAGCCCTCGTTACTTCTACTTAGATACCATGCTTAACTGCATGCTCGATACTTTGATTCCTATCATAAATGAAACATAGCTCTGAACTATCAAGTGTCAACTCCTTTAGCTTCATCAAGAACCAAGTCCACAATTCATTGATCTCATCGCCGACCAAGGCCCATACAATTAGGTAATTATGGTAGTCATCATTTTGAATGGATGCTACTATTTATATTTGGTTTTAACCCATAATGCATCAATACCAATTACTTTTCACATGTATCTGGACCTTCTGATTGCAACCCCTAAAGCCATAAAAAAAATACTTAGACCTATTTTTGAATCAACTTTAATGGGTGTAATAGTGCCATGATTTACTTGTTTAAACAAGTGACAATATGCTTAGAGCATGACGAAACTGTGCTGTGACATCCCTCTTATCATATTTTGAGCAAATTGCTTTATTTTCCATGCATGAATTCTGTGAGACATTTTGGATTAGGAAGCTCCCTCTTGACATTCTAGTGTCCTTGCAATTAAGCTTCAATCACACGGCCAGATGTTTGCCTATGATTGATCAATTGATTTATCAATGAGAGAGTATGAATACCATTACATTGCCAAATGAAAAAGCATTTCAACCGGTCATTTATCTTGCACATATTTGCCATGGGCAATGTTCATTAACACAATCAACTTCCTTCATCGTTTTTGTTAACTTCTTTACCTTCATTTTAAACTTTCCATTAATGGCAATGCCGCTCAATTTATGATTCAATTCTTCTTTACTCCTAAAGTGTTGACCTACTACTAAATTGGATCCATCGAGTCTCCCACTATTATAACTTATTAGTGAATCAAATTTTGTGACATCTCCTTAAAGATTAAAATATTGACAAGCATCATTTTGGAATTGCTCAATTACATCATTGAGTAAATCAACAGCATCATTGGGTACTTTCTCATGCATTATTTCATTTGAAGTTAGATTGGGCCCGATGATTGTTGTTAGATTGATAGCAGTTATCTATTCAACAATTCATAACGCATGTTTATCATGATCAAAACAATCATTTTCAACATACAACGTAGTCAATGGATTTTCTTTCATGATCCAACACCCAAAATAATCACGTGGAAGCCTCTTTCCTCACTAACATCATTGTTAAAATCATCATCATCGCTGATACATATTGCTTTCCCTCTCCCTTTTCCTTTCTCATTTTTCTCCTTGACCACAACATGTATAGCAATGCCTTTTCATTTTTATCTAGAAACACAAGGTCATTGACATCCATATCTCAAGAAAGAAGAGTTGGGGCAATCTTGGTAAATATATCACCAACACGCTTGTGTGTTATTTTAATTGCAAACTTGTGTTGGTTACTGTTTGTTTATTTATATATTTTACCCACCAATTCAAGAAATGTTATGCTTTTAACAATCGTAAATCCCTTGGTCAAACCACTTCCAAACCATTCCCAAGAACTTTTATCCACCTTTTTCCATTCACCATTGTACTCCAAAAGAACATAAATGGGAGCCATACCTATAATGAATTTGAAATAAAAATGTTAAGAATAAATAAAAAAACCAAGAAATAAAAATTGACAAATTTGGTCACAAATGTATATAGAAACAATTATTGTCCAAACAAATCAAAAACGATCCTACACTACCTAGTTCATTTGGGGTCATTCTGCACGAATTAAGTGTGCAACCACCATAAGGCTTTGGTCGCATGCTACACTTTAGGTCGTATTTCAGATGGTGGTAGCATGCAACCACTTTGAACGACCGCATGATTGAGATTAGATCAAATTTGTAACCAAATTTGAAAATAAAGCTATTAAAAAGATACGAAAAAAAGAGTAAAATTCAAACTTTTGGTCACAAATATATATAAAATATTGTTCGAATGACCCAAGAACGACCCTACACCTCCTGTGTCATTTGAAATCGTTCTATGCAAATTATGCACGCGACCATCATAAGGATTTAGTCACATGCTTCATACTCTAGGTCGTTCTTCTCAAATGGTGGTGTGTGCATCGCGCGATTGACATTCAGCCATATCAGTCACATGCGATCAGTTATTTTCAACCTTGGGACTGCAACTTGTCCAACCATACTTTAATTTCTAAACTTATTCTTTTTCACAAAGGTAATGTTTAGGCTAAATATACTGTTATTATTTCAAATAAATCTTTAAAAATAAACATTTAAAGAGATTTGAGTCAAAAAAGCAAACCTTGATGATTTTGTTTTTCAAAAAGATTTTTTGCTATAGTTTCTCTCTTTAAAGCATACAACAATGTGATACAAAACTCATCAACTCTATGGATCTATAACGGGCTCCGAGAGAATAGTTCCTTACCTGTGTGAAGAAAATCGATGAAATGGAGTGGATTCGTAGAGGTGGGTTTCGCGAATTTCGTGGGTTGTTGGTGGGGGATAGTAGACGTGTGATTTATTTTTTTCTTCTTTTTTTTTTCAAAACTATAATCACCTGGTTTAGTTTTATTTTTAATGTCATTTAGTTTTTATTTAACTTCTTTTTTTAATTGAAAGTCATTTTGCCAAATAAAATTTTTTGAAAAGTTAGTTTGCTAATAAAACAATTCATTTAGATTATTTATATAATTCACTCATTTTTTTTTCTATTCCGTCAATGACCTCCCATTGAGATACCTTCCAAAAACAATAACTCTGTTATAATTTTGTTCCTATTTTATTTTCTTTATCCAATTTTCATATAAAAAGACTGAAATACCCCATTTTGAAATTCAAATAAACCCACAAAATGATTACATCTCACCATCCCCGCAAATATGGGATTAAAACGGTTTTTGCATTGCATGAGTAACCTCCAACATGACACTATTGCATCGATGACCTCATTCATAAATGGTCCCCTACTTGTCGCCATTGACGTCTCAATTGCCAAAGATCTCTTGCCATCCCTTAGTCCTACCATGATCCCTTGCCCGTTGCTACTGAGATTGAATATTTCCTCCATAAGAGGCTGTTGCAGCGAGATCAATGAGATCTAACCTCCTAGAATGTATTTTTGTTTTTGCTTCTATGGTTGGACATGGATTGGGTGTATCGTCTAAGATAAAGAGCCTCTTCGGCATTGCTTTTAGATGTTGGTTTAATTTGTGTAATCGTCTATAACCGCCTACAACAATTTAAAGTGTTTGGTAAACTTGTTTTTATCAAAGTTGTTTCTAAGAACTATTGTCCATAATGAAAATTTGAGAAGCAAATTGGGTGTTTGTATTTTTTTACAATAATTTTTGTTGTCATTATTTTAAATTACTATACTAACTTTAATAATAACACAAAATCTCGGATCTATCCAATCTTTTTCACAGCAAATTAGAATAACATCATTACTATAAATTTAAATTTATTTGTAATGTAATTTTTTTTTTTAATGTTGTTGTGCTCCCTTTTCTTAAAGTGGGGTTTTTTTTATTTCAAAAAATATATTATTATTTAATAATAAAGTTATATTTTTTTAGTGTTTTGATTTACAAAAATTACATATGTTGACCATAAAATTAAACATTAAACATTAAAACTATAAATATCCTAGTGAAACATGTCTATTTTTGTCGTTTCAAACGAGCACAAGGAACATTGGGGGAGGGAAGGATGGAGGAAGAAAGAGAGGGATGACTGCAAAATCCCCTAGGGGTATCACAGTAGGCTACCATAGTTAGCCATAATTTTGGTATCATAACGGACTACCTTCAATATTGTGGTAGCATACAATTGATCAACGTGGGCCATTGCCAGTGGTTGGCATTTTTTTGTGGGAAAATTGTATTCAATAAAACAGTTTCAATTTTTAATGTGAACAAATAGTATACTTTCAAAAATATTTAGTGCATAGTATTTTTGAAATCACATACTCTTTTTAAACATTTGAAGTTTTAATTTTACGCCCTCTTTTTTTTCTGTCTTTTTCTCTTCATTTTTATATTGGTTTTTCATTCTCCCAATGTTGTTTCTGTATTTTCTTTACATCATTTTATACTAAAACAAACTTCCTTTTAATCTAAATGAGCTATTTACTTAATATTGTTATACTTTGATCTATTTATTTTTAATTTTGATAAATGGTTGCCTAATTCTCTCATTCTCCTTTTTTTTTTTTTTTTTGTGTCATGGCAAACTAACTTCAATATCATGGTAGGATACTGTTAGTCACCATGTGTTATTGTCATGGAAATTTTTGGTATTTTAAATCTGTTGTTTATATTTTGATGACAAAATCACACCAAAAATTACGTATTTGTGTAACCCCTCACCCAAAAACGCTGTAATTTGATTAGGACACCGGTAAAGAGGGGTTGTGAAGACCCATAACGAGCCCAAGTCCCCTTCCTCTGAAACGGGCCGAGAAATACCATCGAAGTGAATAACATTTTCCTTAGAACGTTGAAAGAATAAATTGCGAGCATTAAAATAATTTTTAAGTAAATGATATAGTTGCTACGTAAATAATTTATAACTTCTAAGAAAGATATTATTTACTTTTATTAAATATATTTTTTTTGGGTTCCTTTGAGATAACTTATGCTTTTCTTTTAAATAATAAAAGAAGAGAGGTATAAATTAGAACTTTTTAATCACCATTTAGATGGTGGATGGAAAGAGCTCTTTAATTTTGGAATAGTTTTTGAACCTATTGGGCTAAATAAATCAAAACCTATTATTGATATAAAAAAGGTATGTAATTCAAAGATATATGTAGAATTATTTATTTATTGTTCACAAATAAAAGGTTAAAAATATAAAAAAGAAAAAAGTACTTGTCATAGTTCTTTGTTTATAAGTACTAAATAGGCAGCTTTATTCTAAAAAAAGTAAAAACGAAAGCCCAATCAGTGTGTCTATTCAAGTACATTCAAAAACAACTTTGAAACAAATAAGTCAAGTGTAAGCTTATTTTAAGCTATTTCAAAGTAGTGATGTAAGAACGGGCTAGCCCGGCCCATTCTCTTTAGGCCCACACGGGCCGGGCCGGGCTGCCCATACTAAATTATCTTGGCCCGGCCCGGCCCGGCCCGGCCCATGGGCCAATTTTACATGGGTTGTGCCGTGGGCTGGCCCATCTTGGCCCATCGTGGGTTTAAATGGGCCGGCCCATCATGGATTTAAATGGGTCAACCCATCATAGGTTTAAATGGGCTAACTCATCTAAACGTATAATTTTTTATTTTTTATTTTTTATTTTTTATTTTTGAATTTTTAAACAAGTTAACAAATATAAAAGTTTGAATAGTCAAGAGAAATACAAAAAGAGATATTTTATTTACGATTGCCTCATTAAAAACCTTTCCAAGGAAAACCTAGTGGGAAAAAACCTTAGTAAGGAAAAAAGAATACAATCGAGATAATTATATATAAGATGTTTACAAAATTACTAAAAAAAAAAATAAAAAAGCATAAAAGATATTGTTCATAATTAATTACAACGTATTACTCCCAGTGGGAGTGTTAGAAATGTCCAAATTTTCAAAGTCATCAACCCAATCATCTTGAACTTCTTGGCTTCTTCTGCGAGCATCCTCTCAATCTTTGACGCACATTACTGCTTCCAGAATATCGTCATTCATACGTGCACGCCGTTCATCAAGTACTCTACCACTACAACTAAATACTTGTT
>CAMOHE010024887.1:0-33543 GCA_946598075.1 Artocarpus hirsutus
TATTATTACTATTAAATTCTGAATATCAATCATATCAACATTTTCAAAGAGCTCAAGTTGAGACGTACACTAAGAACCCTTCTTTTGTTACCTTGAGCTATAAGTAATCGTAGTTTCACAAGTAAAAAAGGATAATAATAATAATTGGGAAGAAGTGTGAAACGTATCAATATGATCTAGTTTTTGCAATCTTCGAAGGTATGATTTCTTATGGTGGCAAGTGGCAACGGCATATAGATGTCTCTTTCTATATTTAAAAAAAAAAAAAGCACTAAAGATAGATTTTTATTGTTTCCCGCAACGGCATAGGGTGCGGGACAACGATAATGATAAATGTGTGGACAATGAATAAATCAAGAGAAGTGTTAAAAATACTCTCAAGTTTTATGAATGCGCCACTTTGGGTCCACACGTTTTAATGATTAGAAAGCACTAGTTAGCTAATCTATTCTCACGTGTTAGAAAATAACGTCACATATAAGTCCTCAGATTCACTAAAACTAAAATAATGTTTAAAAAAAATAATTTTAATTAAAACTTTTAATTACTATAATATATATAAAATTTTTACGTATTATAATTTTCAGTTTAAAAATTTTAATTTTAACTAAATATTCTAAACACGTGGCTCGATAAGGCCACTAATTCATGATATAATCAAAGGACAACCAAAAGCAACAAGAAAATGAAAACGACAAAAAATTAGGAATGCAAAACCGAAAGAGAAAATTTACAATATCAATGCTCCCAGCGCATTGAGATACAAAATATATTTTCCACCTCCAGTTTTCTATTCACTTTTTTTAGGTTATATCTTTATATATATTACTAGGTGCCTTAAAGTCTGTCAATCTTTACACCCTTTTTTTTTTAACACCCCACCACACCCCCCTCCTCCTTTTTTTTTGGTTTTTTATGCTATTAACACGAAGTTCTTTGAGTACTTTTCGGTGGATTAATATTATTACTATTAAATTCTGAATATCAATCATATCAACATTTTCAAACAGCTCAAGTTGAGACGTACACTAAGAACCCTTCTTTTGTTACCTTGGGCTATAAGTAATCGTAGTTCCACAAGTTAAAAAGGATAATAATAATAATTGGGAAGAAGTGTGAAACGTAGCAATATGATCTAGTTTTTGCACTCTTCGAAGGTATCATTTCTTATGGTGGCAAGTGGCAACTGCATATAGATGTCTCTTTCTATATATTAAAAAAAAAAGAAGCACTAAAGATAGATTTTTATTGTTTCCTCCTCTCCCCCCCCCCCCTCCTCCTCCTCCTCCTCCTCCTCCTCCTCCTCCTCCTCCTCCTCCTCTCCAAGTTCCTTAGAATTTTGACAAATTCTTTTTAGTGACTCATATCACATATATATGAGGTGCATCGGATCAGTGACGGATCTAGAATTTAAATTCAATAAAGCAAAAATTCTATATTTATAAAATAATAGAAAATTAACTAAAACTTTTAATATTTTAACAATAATATTTTATTAAATATTATGCTTATTTCAAAACTTCACATGTGCAAACTAAAAAAGAAAATTCCTTAAAAAAAATGAAAAGGAGAATAGAAAGAGTTTTTTTATAAGAAAGTAACCTCTTATTTACGTTGTTAGACACTCATTTTAAACCTATTTTTATCCTTTTGTGTTGTTACGTTTTTTTACTTTTCCTTTTTATTAAAAATAGAAACATAGCTTAATTAATTCAGTTTAACTGGTAGCCCAAAAGCTTCAACATATAGAGATATTTAGGGAATATGTCACAAAAAAAACTCAGTGGATTGAACTTTATTACATCCTAAAAAAGTCTGACATTCATTGCCATGTTGTTTAAACAAAATTATTTTCTTAAATAATTATATTCTCTTGATCAACATGCATTTCAACAAAAAAAACGTAAAGCTTAATTGACATATACCATAGAGCTTAAAAGTATATTTTGTATTTTAAATATATTGTATGACATAATTATGACATTTTCTATAAATATTTTCTTCCTTGTATCATAAATCAATCCAAACTTAAAATTCATGACATTTGTGTAAAAACCCCAGCATATATCTAGGTACCTAACTACTAGATGGGACACAAGCAACAAAAGCCCAACGGCTTTAGCATATTAACTACCAGAGGCGGCATAAAACCCCAACATGAGTCCGCCCTTGCATAGGATGATGATAAGTAAGGGAGAAAATTACCCATTTCAAAACTAGGTTTAAACGAAAAATATTGTAAGAATTCAAATTTTATGATGAAAAACATTGTAACAAAATTTATTTGAATAAAAACCTTTTAGTTTGAACCTATTTTTCTTCCAAAACGGTCTCTATAGATTATTTAGACACCACGAGTAGGTTAGTTACCTTTCAGTTTCACACATCTTAGTGCTTTTCTTTTCTTAATTAATATTTATTTTAATTGATCATCTTCCAAAATCATATTTAACAATCGTTTTTGTAAGTATTTGGCTTGTTTATTAAACAAAAACAATTGTTTTTTTTTTTTTTTTACCAAATTAGCATCTTATTTAAGTATTTGCATAGTTTGAACAATATTGAGCGTTGGAATACTACTTGAAACATATTGATCCAAAGGAATTTGTTACCCGTGACATGCGAATGGTTTAGATTTATATGCATTGGTGTTTTAATGAAACATTTACAGTTTGATTGTGATTTAGACATGGACGATAGAGATTAATCGTTGCACTATATATGGACCTGGACCACAAGAGTTAATTGTGGCACTATATATATAGATTGAGACCACACTACTTACTGTCGGGAATTAAAATTAGACACATCCGATATATTCTCCAGTGCAATAATTAAAAATAACTCTTTAATTTATAAACAGTTTGTTTGGGAAATCAATTCGAACTTCAAAATTATAATATATGAGAGCTTTATAATATGGCAAGTTTTTACTTTTCACTGTAACATATAAGAATTTTATACTGTACAAACTCTAATCTTGTTTTCTTAACAAGCTTTCCAAACAAACTCAAAATGTTATGGATTAATCTTATTTGGTGTTGCTCAGGGATATATTTGAATAGTTTACAAAATCAGCGAGTTCTTTTCAATTTGTTGGCGACGAGTTCTTTTCAATTTGTTTGCATCGCCGTTTCTTTGTCTAGTCTTATTCTTCTCTAATAAAAACTAATAATAATTAATTTTTGAAAAAGTTGGACCTGCCTTAGTTTGTTCATGACTGGGATAATGAGCATGAAAGGATATTATTTTGGGTTTATGGATGCCTATATCTCCAGGCTACAATTAATTCCAAAATTTGCATCAGAAAATCTTTCTTTCTTATGAAAGCCCAAATAGCAAACATCAACCAAATTCATTTCGATGTATACTAGAAAACAAACAATTATTATTCTCAAAAAAAAAAAAAAAAAAAAAAAAAAAACAATTACAAACCAAACCGAAGCTTCTTATTGTTTTAAAAGCTTCTTGTTCTTAATTTTTGATACCATTATTCACGCCATTTAAACGCCACATTGGTATACGTACAACATCACGTTCATAATTAGGCTTCAACATACATATATTACATTCACGGACTTGCACCAGAGGTGAAGTTAAAGTTGGCGCAGCTAGTCCTGCGCAACAACAACGAAGAGCTGAACCCCAACATCGACTTGGCCAGATCGAATTCGTCGAGGTTGTCCTCCAACTGGTGCGCCCCTGTCACCATCAAACTGCCGCAAGGCCTCGCCCCGTCGTCCACGAACGCCAAGCACATTACCCCAGGCTAACCCTTGATCATCGAGTTCGCCCCTAGAATCCTCCACCTTGTATTCTGCTCCTGCAGGAACAGGTCTACGGGAATCACCGCTGGCCCGATTCTCGTGCTCGTGACTCTTTTTGCGTCAAAACAAGCCCCGAATGGGGCCACGGGCTGCACTCAAGGAACTTTGATTTGGTTGGCGAAAAGGTTTGTCAAAGCAAAGAAGAGCGAGTGATAGAGGAAGGTGTAAGGGCTTGTGGTCGTTATCATGGCTCGCGACGCTGGTGTTCTGACTGTTTTGCTGTTGATTTTGATTCCGCTTATGTTTATGGAGTATTCTCCGTCATGGCTTATTGTTAAAGGCGTGTACGTCAGCCTGCGAGGGACATCGATCCCAGGCGGGAAGAGGTGTGGCCCTTGCCCGAAGAAAACGGCACCGTTTCCATTGCCGCTCGGTAGGCACGTGGCAAATTTGGGTTGGAAACCGAAATTGGATGCAAGTCGGCTAGGGAGAGACATTTGAGAGTGGCCAAGCCCAACAACACCATGGGCTTTTTGGGGAAGCCCAGTTTAGAACAGCATCGGGGGATGACAAACGAAAGTCAAACTAAAAATTATATAATTTGTGTATTTTGAGGAGTGAATTAATATATGTTGTTATTATAGAAATATCACTTATATATATTTTTTTAAAATTTTATATATTTAGAACCTTAAAATACCCTCTGATTAAATATTATCATATATTTAAATTTTTATAATAAATTTTTTTATTTTTTGAGTAGTTAAACTAGGGAAAAATATACACAAATATTTCTTATTTTAACATATTAATTAATGTATTATCATCATCACCATCACTTGAAATCTTAAAAACATGAAATAAATATCATTGAGTATCATGATTATTACGTATCATTATGTTAATGATATAACAATTATATAACCTATAAGGTACACAAAAAGACTTAATAAACACTATATCATTAATTTAATTACATATCACAAAAAAAGAAGAAGTATCATTCATTTAAAGTCTTTAGAAATGAATGTTATTGAGTATCATTATCATTATGTATAATTAACTTAATGATATATCAATTATATAACTAGTAAGACATATAAAAAGACTTAATAATACTGTGTCATTAATTTAATTACAGCACCTTAATTTTAATTTTTTAGTAAAACTATATTATTAATTTAATTACAATATCCTAATTCTAATTTGTCTGTAAATCTAATTTGTCAATAAACAAATTTCATATTTTTAGGAAATTTTAAAATCGTTATTTTATATACCAATTTGAATTTAAACAACCCTAATTCTAAGGATTTTTTTAAATATAATGATATCATAATCTATTTGAAATCTTAAAAACGTATATTATAGTTATTCTAAAAAAATAAATTAAAACTAATAATATTATTATTATGGTCATTAATGTCTTTATATATATGCATTGAGATATATAAAAAATATTTATAAAATACATATATATTTTAATTCTAAAAATAAAAAGAGCCTGCAAATATTTACAAGTTGGATGCAAGTTGGTTAGGGAGCGACAAACGTGAGTATCCAAGCCCAACAACACCCTGGGCTTTGTGGGGAAGCCCAGTTTGTAACAGTGGGGGGCAGAAACCGAAAGGTATTGGTGGACTCACGCAATTGGGCCTGGGCCTTGCCGTGGCCCAGGGTAGGATCGGAAATAGAGAGAGTCCTGGGCGAGCTCACCAATTGCGGATCGGCCAGTGACCGTGTTGGTGATCATGACCCCGCACGTGCCGTTGTGGCACCCAGGTCGGGCATGTCTGGAGCACCTGCGACAATAGTGGTTGGGTCTGACGGCTTCTGAGCACCGGGTCTAGTGGCAAAGCTGCGCTTTGTGGGTGGAGGAGAGGTACGGGCCTTTCTCGAGGTCGGCCCACAGGAATCGGCCCTTGAGGTCGACAGTGAGCAGGACCTGCAAAGGTGGGGTCCGCTTAGAGACATTAGCGACGTAGAGGCCAGTCGTAGGGTCTCCGCAAACCGGAAGGGCCAGCCTGTTGGGCCTGAATATGGGCCAGTTTGGGATCGCCACAAGGAAACAAAGAAACAAAGACAGAAAAAGAGATAGAAAAGAAAATAAAAAAAAAGTAAAAATTACAATACGTGTCTAAATTATTGTTAAGAGATTAAAATTTAATACAATATTTAAAATATCTTAAAAATATCTTTAATGATATAGTAATTAGTTTAATGATATTACATATTATACTATATAATTACATATAAATAATTTTAATGATATCATTATGAGACATTTGTAGAATTTTTACAAATTAGAGTCATATTTTAATTCAATAAACGTAATTGGACCAATTGTCTAATTAACCCAAGAAAAGACGGGCAATGATGAAGGAAGGAAGCCATGGTGAGATTGTTGTTGAGGGAAGAGGGAAGTGGGTTTTTGCTTGTCTTTACAGAGCGTTGGTGTAATATAGGAAATGGACATTTTTAGTGTTTGGTGTTGTTAAGGGAGAGATTTTTGCTTTTTGTAGTAGCTTTTAGCGACGTTATGTTTGGAAGTTCATTAGCTGATTCACACGGAGTGGCTAAGTTTAGAAAAAAGGAAAAAGCAAGAAGATGAGCAAAATATTCCTGGAAAGAGAACAAAGTGTTGTCGAGTACGCGGGGCACTTGGCAGTGAAGAAGAGCCCTTAACAGCTAGATAAGCCATGCAGAGAGAGAGGGGGAGCAGGGTTGGTCTTTGTTTCTTTCTTAAGCCAGTGTTATCTTGTTCTGGCTTGGTGGGCTTGGATTGGTCGACGAAGAACTTGTTTTGCAGATGAGAAATATGAGAAATATTAATACTTTAAAATACGTTTTCTTCACTTTTTTATCTCACCAAATGAAAAAATATATATATTTTAAATGATTAAATTATTTCAAGAAAAAAAAACGTTTTCTACTGTCGCTTAAATTATTTTGAAATCTCATTTTGTTTTTCTCTCATCAAACAGATCTTAGGTTATGCTAACTACGTACAATTGACAAAATTTATCGTTTATTGTCAATACAAATTTGAAACTCTATTTTTGGGCATTAAATAATTATACACAAATAATTTTCACCTTTCAGGTCTGTATCTGGACACTTAGATTTTGTTGAAAAACAATCTTTAACAACCAAGCAAATATTTGGACAGTTTCATCGTATAGTAGTGTAACTCCAAAAATAATCGTTTGTTTATGATAGTTTACAAGAAGAAATGTTGCAAAAGGTCAACCTTTTTTATGTTGTACCAAAGCTAACAACATCTCCGAAATAAGAGTAGTCTAGCAATATTTTTGCATCCGCTTTGAAAATATTAGCAATCTCCTCATCTTCATCAAGTTGTATGGGACTAAAGAAAGCAGGATCTTCTAATTGCATGTGTTGAAGATATTCCAAAACACCACCTGTATCTCCTAACCATATTACAATTGTCCTTTTAGTCCCTAAGTAATTTCGATAGTCCTTCGGAATAAATTCAAGGTTCACGCGCCCGCCAACTCACCTCACCGTTAGTTCACAACCTGCTTTAGGAGCAATTGCTGAGCTATCAACCAGTGAGGTGTTTGGCAGATTGTGATCCGGACTACTTTCTCAGTTATAAACAGTGTAAAACCCTCATATGCTACAGTATAATATATATATATATATATTATAATTATAATCTATGCATATTTATAGCTTTGTTTTCTAAGTAATTAACATGTTGCACGTACGATCATATCTTAGCTACTATATATAATTTGAACATATTTAGAAAAAAAGTAAAGAATAATGCAACATTTTTTTAACAGTTTGTTTTTTTCCTTTTCCAATGTCTTTTTTCCGTTGCTTATCATAATATATATATATATATATATGTGTGTGTGTATTCATTTTCTATTCATTTGTTTTATTAAGTAATCATAATTATTGATATTTGTTTTGTTTTGTTTGGTGTGCTTTTGTTTTGCTTTTTTTAAGATCATGAATGGGCATAACGGTTTTATAGAGGAAGAAAAGAAAAAATGAGTGGAAAAAAGGGAGAACAAAAACATTGGAAAAAAGAGAAAAAGCAAGGACACCGAGAAGTCACGAAGGCCTGGCACTCTATGGAAGTTCCCATTGAAAACATACAATATGAGAAACATTACTGATACAGGATGAATACACTATTCAGGGTTTGACCCACATGCTTCCTTGTTCTTGCTCACTAGGTTCCCATGATTTGCCATTATGGTTATTGCACATTGGACCTGCTTCTTTGTTATTGATTTGTTGTTACGTATGTATCTCATTTTGCCTTTATCTGTAAACATTCTTGTGGGGATTGTTTAGGCAGTAAACTGGCGCTACTTTTACGTTGTGACTTCTCCCATACTCAAATGGAGTCGCTGCAACTGTCACGTGGGGAAGCATTTGCAAATATGTGATCCAAAATTAATAGGTATATCTGAGTTTCATAGCTGCTGCTTGTTTATATTGCAACTTTTGCCCTCTTTTTCTTGTCGTTCACTTATAACAACTATTTTTTGACTTGGCTGAATATGTTTTCTTATCTGTTGGCTGCACCAGACCCTACTGGAAAGGTATGCTGGTTTAACCATGGAAAGGAGAAGTAAGCATGTATTTTCTTAGGAATTTGGACTTGTGAAAATACGATTGTGATTGAGGTAAGCTTTATATAATGACTTTTCAAATAAAAAGAGGACTAATCATGCTTTAATTTGTATAGGGATCATCTTTACTTCTTAGGGGACATATAAACGGACATCAAAGAGGGGATACAACAGCCGGATCTCTGGATTTATTCAGTCTAAAAATGAGTCCTGAAAGGCATATTTGATGCACAGGATTAGGGAGGATTGAATTGGATTAAATCTTAATATTTTGTTTGATAAAAATACTTTAAATGACTAGATTAGATAACTCTTATCCTTTTATGCTTGAATCACTTTGGAAGAGGATTAGTCAATCCCTTGTGGATTAAACACAACTTTGTATATTCTAAAAAAATCTAAGGACCTGTTTATTAAAATTTATAAAATTTAGGGTCAAATTATAAATTTTAAAAACATGAGAGATCAAAATATAATTTTTAGATCAAAAATATTTTTAATGTTTATATTTTTGCCCCATAATTTTAAATGAGTATAATTTGACTCCAATTTAAAAAATTACAAAATTCCTATATACTAATAACAACACTAAAGATAGGATTGGATTAGTTAAATTTTATCATATCCTTTCAATACATTCTAATTTAATTCTGTAAGACTATCTTGTCTAATATTGTCCTATCCTATGTACTAAAGGGGTCCGAAAAATATTACATGTGCAAACGTCTAATATTGACCTCTAGTGAGATTTAACGCTTAGAGGACAAAAACTTTATTAATTTTGTTTTAATTTTAAATGTCCCGCACACTCGAATCGAATAAGGTGTTTGGCTTGGTTCTAACCAATAAACAGTGACAAGCTCTTACATGCCACCGTAAAAAGCAAAAAATTGCTACAGTGTAAAGCTCTCACATGCTACATTGTTTTTAATCAAAATTGGTTTCAATAATTGGTTTTAACTATACTTCCCAAACATCTTAGTGCTTTCATGATCCTTTTTTTTTAAATTAATCTAACTACTTATACTTTCTTGTATGATAAGAATTTTCCTTTTCTATTATTTGTTGATGTGTAGTGTATTATGCACACATCCAAAGATGTAGACCACAGTTCCAGGTATTGTAGAGTGTTTGTGACAATATTTTAACAGACTAATTAAAAAAATTCCCGTCTAGTTATATCTATTGTAACAACGTACTTCAATCTTCAAAACTTAGGATGTTAAGAAACGGTCTTAGAACCATAAAGTTAGAACAAAAATATATTATAGTATGTGAAAGAATTAGTTAAATAGTGTTCCCAAACACCCATATAACATTCTCTCCTCCCAATCAATATTAATAAAAATACTCTTTCCGTGAGGATTTTTAACAGAATGACATATCACACAAAAAATTATTGTTATTGAATAATATAATATACAATTGCTCTGCTGGCTCTTCCTTGTGCAATCACATATAAATGAACAAATATATACATATATATATATATATATATTTAATTTTCAAGGGTGTCCAGTTTATTTCCTTTAACAGTGAATTTTTAAATTATATCAACTTTTGAATTATAATAAGCTTTAAACATTCTTTGTCTTATGTACCATATGCTATTTATGTTTCAAGTTCTATTAAAAATTCTAACAAAAAGGAGTTTTTTCTTTTTTTTTTCTTTTCTTTTGGGACTAACAAATAGAGTTTTTCTTCAATATATCATGAATTGTAATACAAATTTATATAGTTTGAAGATTGAGGTTATATTGTTATAAGAGTTATTGTTTTGAGAGAATTTTTGTAATTAATCCTATTTAAAATAATCAATTAAAGTCTTATAGACTTATCATAAACTAGTTGAATTTCACATGCTTTGTACATAGGAAACTCATTTTGTATGCCTTATCTATATGTTAAGCTTTAATTATTATGTAGTTAAACTTTATTTATTATGTAGTTAAAAGAAGCACATTAAAAGGGATGACACTATAAAGGATCTTTGAAAAACTAAAAATTAAAAAAAAAAGGACCAAAAATTTGGGCACGAACACATATAAAAGAAATTATAGTAAAGAGTAAAGAAAAGGGAAAACACGATTCAACTCCCTAATATGAACAAATTAGCGAGAGTACATTTATCCGTAAAAAAGGAAGGATAACATGAAATAACTTTTAAAAGAAAACATTTCAGGGAGAAAATTTGATGTAATTTGCCAATTTAAAAAACCCAACAGGAGTAACTGAGGGGTACATTTGAAAATAAACTATTTTGATAAAATGTAACAAGAGTAAGTGAAAATAAACTATAAAATAATGAGGGATACATTTGAAAATAAACTATTTTAATAAAATGTAAACGACAAAGAAATGAAAAAACAAAAGTCAGAATAATAAAAAATAAGAAAAAAAATATTTCGCCAAAAGAAAGTGGCATATTTAAATGAAATTATTACATAGGGATAAATAAGATAAAATTTTTTGATGATATATTTTAGGGGAAAAATAAGTTTGGGAAGGAAAAGGAAAAAAAAGAACAAAAGAAATATATTTTTTAAATAAAAAACAAATAAAAAAAGTGAAAAGCCAAAAAAAAAGAAGGGGGACGAAAGTCAGGGTCGAATTGTCCCCGTCATAAAGTGATGTCTAGTGCTTTTTATAGGGATGACAATACTTCCTGTGGGTCAGAACCCTATGGGACCACTTGAATAGGGCAAAAATAGGGAACAATATTTGGGAATAGAGAGGGGAAATCCACTTGGTTTGTTTTATGATCCTAGACATAAGTAAATTCTCGTTTATTTTGTGTTTTAAGTTGTAATTTACAAATGCATAGTTATATTAGTGGAGAAGTGTAGAAAGACTCCTCCCAAAAGGGAATCTTTAGCCCCGCCTCTCTTTAGGCAGAGGTGGTGATGGCTTTAGAGGCGAGTATGGGAGTATGGTGATGGGAAAGCATTCCTTATTAAATGCAAAACATTCCTTTCACCATTGTTTAAATGCCTTAAAAACTATTTAATGTTACTATTTCTATAAAAAAATTATTAAGCTAATTAAAACTAAATTTAATTTTAAACCGTTTTCTATCAATTTAATAGTACTTGATAATATTAATTAGAATAAATATTATTTTTTAATAATTTTTTTTTCAAAGTCTTTTCTTCCTCCTTCGAATGCAACATTAGGGCAGTGCTTCGGTGAGGCTGCTACGTCACAAGAACTTGGCAAGGAAGGATGGTAGCACGGGCACGTGAGATGACTTGTTGGTGTGGGTTTGATGAGTGGCGACATGGGCAACCCGCGACGATCTACTGGCATGGGTTCAAGGGGTGGAGATGTGGGCGGCGTGCGATGACTACTAATGTGGGTTGGACGGGTAGGCTTCGATGGGGATTGTTAGAGTATAGTAGGAGAGAGGATGAAGTAGGAGGAGGGGTTGGGTGTATGGGTTGTCGAACCCAACTCAGCCATGTTGTCATTGTGCAATCTAGGTCACCGACAAGGGTAGGTCACTAGGGTCTCTAGCAAGGGGTGCGTTGAGGTCTTTGGTGATGGATGGGCTTCGATTTGGTCGTGGGTATAAGGGATAACGAGGGAGTGGGAGAGGGCATGGAATAAATGAAAATGAAAATGACTTTTTTTTTTTGTTTTCAACTTTTGTGCAATTTTTTGGAAAATTTCAAAAATGTTTTTGTTTTATTTTGGCCAAAAATGGAACCAAATAAGTTTTATTTTCATTTTTGTTTTGTGTGTTTTTGAAAATAGGAAAAAATGAGACCAAATGTGGAATTTATCTGCTAATTTTATAGAGCGTTTGGCAAACCGGTTGAAGCTAAAAATTTTGGTTTAAAAATTGTAGCATATGAGAACTTTTTACTGTAGCAATTATTTTTTATTTTTTTTATTTTTTATTTTTTATTTTTTATTGTAGCTATTAAAAGTTTTATACTATAGTTAGTTAGAACCGTAGACGGAGCTAATATAGTCCGAGTAAGGGCTTTCACTTTTTTTCCCCTTGAAATGTTATATATATATAGGCATGTATCATTGCATTGTTAATAATAGCCCTCACTCAAATATAGCCTTAAAAATTTGTTATGAATTTTGTGAAGAATGGACTATGTAATCCAATGGGAGATCAATTTATAAATGACAATTTACTTGTGTATGTCAAGAAACACATTTTCAATAATCTTGATAATGAAGCTATTATATGAAGCATTTCAAGGCATAAAAACCTGTCGGGACAGTTGTGGTGTATTAATATATATTGATTTTGATTAAATTTTTGTATTAGTTATTAGCCCACTAACAACAATTTCTGGCTTCGTCTTTGGTTAGAACTAATTGGTTCCAATCAACTTGTTAAACTCTCTAATAATAATTATAAAGAAAAACTCATAGTTTTTAAAAGTTCAAAAACTAAAGTGACATAGTCTAGAATTGAGGGATTAATAACCCATAATACTTTTGACCAAATTGAGAAATGTATTAAAATTTGGTTCTTGCCTAGTATTGCTTTGTAGAAGCTTCTCTGAATATCCTCAAGTGCTTTAGACTTAGAGAGGAATGCAGCTTAGCCTCGCCCTACCCAATCTCATTTCCATTTCTGGTTATCGTGTTTTTCAAGTGTGTTAAAGTGTTTGGTAAGAAGGCAAAATGAAAAACCATAACATTTATTAAGTACTATTTCTAATAATTTAATAAGCTATATAAGCTTGGAGGTTATTAAAGGGTTTATTGAAGACGTTTGTGCACACCCATACTAAGCTTATTAAAGAAATTAAGGAGGAGGACATTCAAAAAATGTGCTCTTTACCCGAAATTATGTTCAACTCCCATGGTTTTTAAATGGAGCGTTCCTTCGTAAATTGTATGGATAAATGAGATTTTTGTTATTGATCCTCATGCAATTTAACTTGAAAACTCATTTATCGTGCTTGGAGTGTCCAGATCTACCGTCCCATTTTATAGTCCCATTGGTTGTTCTCCTTATTATTTAATCGATAATCATTTAAATTCAACCATCTAAACACATAAATAAGACTTTAAATATTAAAAGTAATTAAACAATTCACTTAGGTGTTAAATTTTAATTAAAGGACAGTTAAGAGGACTAAAAAATAAGATAACAAATCTTGATTCGTGCTTGGATGGTAATAGACATAGAAAAGGTAAAAGTGATAGAATAGCGTAAAAAAGAACCATATGTTGGGTTATGATTTTTTCAAATAGTATGAAATAAAATATAATTAGATTTTATTTGATGAAATTACCTATCTTCTTAGCACATATGTAAACTAGCAAGAGTTTTACAATTATATATTTTATAGGTGTGTTTGTTGATTAAAGTAATAGGGTTATTTTTACTGGCAGCTCTTGAGCATATGCACTTATCCAATTTTGTTGGCTAACATTTATTTTTTATGTCTAGGTTATTAACATTGTTGGTCCTTAAACTATACAAACTGTGACAATTAAGTACATGAATTTTTTGTTTTTTGATCGTTTTGGTCCCTAACACTAAATTGATGAATGATTTTTAGGATAAATAATCATATTTTTATTATACAATAACTAAAAATCTTGCATAAATAGTTACATTAAGTGCAAAATGTATTAGTTTCATGAGGTTTAAAATACTTTGCATAACTATTTTTGTAAAATTGTGACGTGATAGTCACGTGATTATTTTCGTTATATTATAAAAATCCTTCATCAATTTTAAGGCTAGAGTCTAAAATTTCAAAAAAAAAAAAAAAAAAAAAACACAAAGAAACAAAGAAACGAAAGAAAAGCAAAGAAAGTTCAATGAATAATAGACCAAAATTAAAAGTTGAAGTACCAAATGTTATTATGCTTATAGTTCAAGGACTAACCGTTTTCATTAATAATCGTCCAAAGTCAAGCTACCTTGAGATTTATAAAATAAATAGTTTAAACCCCATGAATAAAAAAAATTATCTATTTTTATATATATTCTAACATGACAATGACACGTGAGGGCTTTAAGAGAAATATAATAACAAGAAAAACAAGCATTTTTGAGGGAAAAAAATGAAATGAATAACCAATTATAGTGTTGCCAATATAAAACCTATTTTCTTTGTCTTTTTGGAAATATTTTTTTTAGAATCGTTTACTTTACAATTTATCCCTTGTAAAATCTTTATATGGTACACTCATGCTACATTTTGTCTAAAAATATACATTTTATTAAATAAATAGTAAAAATAAACTTAAGGGCATTAGCCCTTTAAAAATAAATATTAAGAGTTAGAGCGAGACAAGTACATATTCTCAAAGGCTAAGCGAGTGATAAATAGCGCTAAAAGAAATGATAATTAATCATTTTTTGATAGATAGATTATTGTAATTGTAGTCCATTAGAGGCTAATACAACTTGTTCTTTTTTGTCTTTTAACACAAGATTTGTTCTCAGGATTTAAACTTAACAACTCCACCTTTAATCCGTCGTATCCTTAAAAGCTGGGCTAGCATCAGTTAGTTTTTCATGCTATTTTTTAATAACAAATTTTAGCTTAAAGAGGTATTCAAAATAGAGGTAAAGTAAAATAGCACATTTAAGCTAAACCTTAGTAAATAACGTCATATAGTTTCAAAATGTATAATAAGTAGCATATTGTGAGAGATTGAGTAATATTTTATGGGAAATTGAGAATCAAAGCCCCAAAATACCCTCCCGCTTTATCATCTATATTTCTTACACTCCTCTCTCGTTGGCACTGCCGTCGATCATGTAAATACAATATTTACTAGGAAATACCATATTACTATATAAATGTAAAAATTCACTGGCGACTTCGTCGGACCATCAGTAGCTGAGAAATACAATATTTATTGGAAAATATTGTATTTACTGTGTAAAAATAAAAATTCATCTATGATTTCATCGGACTACCAATGGCCTAAAAATATAGTATTTCACTTGAAATATAGTAATACTGTGTAAATGCAAAAATTCACTGTCGACTTTGCCAGATAGCTAATGGCCAAGAAGTATAATATTTAGCAAAAAATATCATATTTACCATGTAATATAAAAAGTCACCAATAACCTTGCCATACCATTGGAGGTAAGGACATATGATATTTGTCAAGAAATATCGTATTTATCGTATAAATACATAATTTCACCGGTGACTTCGCTGAACCGCCAGTAGCCAGAAAATATAATATTACTCTTATAATACTATATTACCATGTACATACAAAAAATTTATCGACAACTTTACCGAATCGCAGGCGGGCTAAAAAATACAATATTAACCTGGTAATATTGTATTACTGTGTAAATATAAAAATTCACCGCCTATTTCTTTAAACCGTCGACAGCTGAAAAATGCAATATTACTCTAGTAATATTATATTACAATGTAAATATAAAAATTCACCTGTGGCTTTGTTAAATAGCCAACAGCTAAGAAATACACTATTACTCTAGTAATACTGTATTATTATGTAAATATAAAAATTTACTAGCTACTTCGCTAGACCGTCGATGACTAAGAAATACAATATTAACCTGATAATATTATATTACCGAGGCGTTTTCATCTACAGTAAAAAAATACAATATTTCTTTAGAAATATAATATTCCCAATAAATATAAAAATTTACTGCTACATCGTTATGGCAAAAAAAAACTGTATTTTTTGGTTAATATATTATATACCCATTAATCATGTATTTCCTAAAACATATACATATTTATGGAAATGATACAAACACCGTCTGCCGATATTATCGGCTAGAAAATATCAACCATAACCATAACAAAACTCAGATACAAAAATCTATACAAAATTACATATTCTCTACAAAAAAATAGATTTCTAAACAAAACTCCATTTTATAGGAAAATTAAACATCATCATAATAATAATAATAATAATAATAATAATAAGAACAGCAAACAAATAGAGAAGAACCTATTCAAAAAAAAGTAAAGCAGAAAAAAAAACCTCAGTCAATGGCTATAGCTTCACGGCACCGGACTTTGTTGAGGTTTTGTCGCCGAAGTTGTCTGGAACAGACGGTGGCAGGAGTTTAGATGACAATTAGCAGCAATGGCATGATTCCAGAGCAGAAGCTTCTATCAAGATCTTCCTCACAATTGCTGGTAGTAATGACGTTCAAATCAACGGTTAGATTCGAAGAGAGGATCAACGCAGACAAAGCAAGAGATCGACGCCTTCGCGAGATCCACTCACGATCATCCTCGTCTCCTCTCCAAATCTAGTCATATCAGATGTGATAGAGCATAGGCGTCGACAAAGGAGTAACTTACGAAGTCTATTGGACGAAAATCATATTGACGGAGGCAGAGGATGCTACAGCTCGTTGCCATTGGAAGAAGAGAAGGAAGAGGAGGAGAGGGAAAGTAGACAGAATTCAATTTCCTCCTCGTCGCACTCCTACTATGTTATGGCCTAATGATTTCCCTCTCTGTGCGACTCCATCTAGCGACACCAACAACGAAGTCAGACAAGAAAGCCGTGGAGATAAAGGAAGGCAAGAGAAAGAGGGAAGAGAGAGGAAAAGAGGAGAGAGAATTAGGGAAGATGAAGGAAGAAAAAAAAAAAAAGAAAAGAAAAAACACTCATATTTCTTTGTGAGGTTTTGGTCTTTGTATGTTTGTAAGAAATTAAATATGCTTTTATTTATATATTTTTAAAACTTCTGACATTATTTACTTATTTTGTAGTTAAAACTGTTATTTTGTATAATTTCTTGTTCAAAATTCATTGTAAATATACCTAATCAATTGTAAAATTGTTCCCATTATTACGTTCATCAATTATAGTCCTTAAACTAGCTCGTAACAACATATATTCATAGAGATATAACAAGACCCCAATTGGCTAAAAAAAAAAATAAAGTAAGAAAAAGCAAAATAGCATATTTAGGTTAAAAATTAATAAATAATGTCATAGAGTTTTAAAATGTGTAGTAAATAGTATATCATGATAAACTAAGAACAAAACTCCCAAAATATCCCTACCTCTTTCTGTTTTATATCTCCTATCATTTTCCCTTTCTAGTATCACCGGCAACCTAGAAATACGTAATTTCTCGTGCCAGCATAGTGGCCGATGATCTTCTATATTTACAATGCAATACATACTCATGTAAATAAAAAAAAATTTAACCGGTGACTTCATCGACACCATCGACTATCGAAAAATACAATGTTATTATAATAATAATGCATTACTGTGTAAATACAAGAATTTATCGGTAACTTTGCTAGCACTGCCAGCAGCCAAGAATACAGTATTACTTTGACAATATTGTATTACTATGTAAATAAAAAATTTACTAACAACTTCGACGGACCGCCAATGACTGAGAAAAAATAGAATATTGCTTTGGTAATATTATATTACTGTGTCAATACAAAATACACAGGCAACTTCATTGCACCATCGGCAACTTGAAAACAATATTACTTTGGAAATACTGTATCACTATATAAATACAAAAATTCATAAGTGATTTTACCGGACCGTTGATTGCCGTGAAATATAGTATAACTTTGGTGATACTATATTACTATATAAATACAAAATTTACCAACAACTTCCCTAGACCATTGGTAGCTATGAAATAAAGTATTACTCTACTAATACTGTATTACTGTGAAATACAAAAATTCACTATCGACTACTAACGGTTAGGAATTACAGTATTACTTCGATAATGTTATATTACTGTATAAATACAAAATTTATTGATAACTTTGTTGGACTATTAGTGAGTAGGAAATATAGTATTAACATGTTAATACTATATTACCACGTAAATATAAAAATTGACTAGCGACTTCCCTGGACATCACTGACACTGACAACGTCGTCATCCATAAAAAGAAACTATGTCTCGTTGGAAATACAATATTTTTATAAAAATACAGTAATTTACTAGTATAGTTTTGGGACATCATCGGCACCAGCAGAATACCATATTTTCCTATTAAAAGAAAAATTAGATCAAACACAAAGTGGATTATAAGAAAAGCAAAAACCAGGTTAAAGTTTTCCTCCTATTTCAAATCAAAAAATAAATCAAACTAAAAAAATGCCAAATAAAAAAATAGTCAAACAACCACAAATTCGTCATTCTTCCCTCTATCTTCTCCTTCTCCCTGGCACGGTAGCTCAGGCATCCTTTACAAGTCCAATTTGCGAGAGTCGGACCAAACCAGCAGATATTCATGACAGGTAATTGTAGATCGTCACAAGTCCGAGCAAATAAGCAGATCTTGGAGACGGAGAATCGTAGATCGTCGAAGTCTGACCAAACTATTAGATCTTTGAAATGGAGAACAGTAGATCATCGCAAATCTAACCAAATTAACACCTCAAATTTGTGCGACTTTGATGGAGAATAGTAGACCTTTTGCATCTGATGACAATCTTGGTGGATGCGACAGAGCTACGAGCGGCGACAGCAGCAGCGTGGTTCTCAGTGGAGAGGATGATGATCTCTTCAATTAGAGGAACGTGATCTTCTCCGACTACCATAACCAGGCGTGACGAGCTCCAATGCCTACGTATCGAAGGAGGATGATCGAAAAACTAGAGCTGAGAGGGAAAAGAAGAGCGAGGAGAGGGAGAGAGGAGACAGAGACCAAAACATGAGTATTTCATCAAAAAAAAAAAAAACGAGATAGGGGAAAAAGAAACGAGGGAATATAGAGGAAAAAATCTAAATTACTACGACGGTATTTTAGGAATTTTACATCTCAAAATCTCATCATATGCTATTATTTACACAATTTTAAAAAAGCCGGCATTATTTATTAATTAGCTTAAAAATCTTGCTATTTCATACAATTTCTCTGCAATAAATTATTGTCAAGTTCATGAAACAAATTGGATTAAAGTAGAAAAAAATTACAAGTTATGCGACACATTTAAAAAATTTGTTTATTTATATCACACCTAGAATAAAAAGTTATGCTATATTATTACTTTTTTAAAATAATTAGTGAAGGTTTTAATTTATTTTCCCCAGCCAATTCAATTAAACAAATTTTAACACACTTTTAATTCAACTCTCTTTTCTTTTGTCTCATCTATCATAATATTCTTAGCGGCAAAAAAGTTTTAAACATGTGTTGTATTTATCTAAGAAAAAAAGTTTTAAAAGATGACATTTACGAAATTTACCATAAATAGTTATGTTTGAAACTTAAACAAATAAAAAATGTTCAAAAATATTTGAAATAAACAACAATATTTACTACACAAATAATTTATTTATTACATAAACATGTTACTTACTTCAAATGTTTTAAAATTTGCTATTTACATTTAAAAAAAATTGTTATTTACTTGAAACAAAATAAAAAAAATACAATTCACCCTCCTTTCTCTAAAAAAAAAAAAAAATCTACACATCTTACTTACTAATTAAATTGGCTAAAATATGTCGTCCTCCAATAAATAGAAGATGTTATTTTATTTGCTTTTGCCTTTTAGGATAAGATAAGATTTTTTTTTTTCTTTGGGGGGTGGTGATTACCTTTTTTTTTCTTCTATTTTTTTTTTTTTAAGGGGAGGGTGGGGGGGTGTGGTTTAGTTTTTGTACTTTTTTTTATTGGCTTTTGTTTTCTAATCAAAGGAAGTACTAATTTGTTTAAGAGAAAGACTACAGTAAGACCCTCATAGAGACTCTTTTCTATAGGAACCATTTTTTTTTTCCAGTAAATATAATCTAATGGTTTACAAAACTCAACTCTATCAAATAAGAATAAGATTTCCCACATATAAATAAAAATAAAAATAAAATTAAAATTAAAAAAATTAAAAACCACTAAAAAAATAGAACTAGAAAAAAAGAAGAACTCCGGCCACCCACCTCCACATGCGACGGAATCTGACGAAGAATGCAACCTCATGGAGGAGAGGAGGGGCACCCAAGCAATAATGGCCTAGCGACGAAGTGCGAGCTTGCAAAATCATCAACCTCCTTGATTACCAATGAGCTTGCGAGCCTCGATGACCTCCGCAACAGACCTCGCAACCCAATGGATCAACGTCCTAGCCAACAAATCAATGGACCTCGCTTATGCGATGATGATTCGCAACACTAGCTTAACCCTCGAGCGATGTATTCATGACGGCTGCAACCTCCTTACGACCCAATCATATTGAAAGTTTCAGATTTGGGGCTGGGAATTCCAACTAAGAATAAGATTCCCATTTCCATCATCGGCAAATTGTCGATCCAGCAAAGGTCTCGACGATTTTGTTATGAGCAAGATGGCGAGGGTTGCGATTTCGCAAACCACTGCCGTCATAATGGGTTGTTGACTTGGCGAGCTTAGCCTCAGCCTCGTGACGCTGACACACCTCGTCTCGATCTGCTGACGACCTTCGAGTCCCATTGTCACTGGAGAAGAAGAGTAAATCTATCCTTTTTTTTAAAGAATTTTGTTTTAATTTTTTACTGATAGATCTAATGTGCATGAGTTCATTTAACTAAAGATGAGCTTGCTTATTTTTGACCATCAAATTTAAATTTGATTGCACAAAAAGGTTTTTATCAATAAGAGAAAATAGGTTTTATTGTAGAAATTCTCTTTGTTTAATTATTTTCATAAGAAATTAAAGGAAAGATAAAATAAAATACACCTAGACAACTGACGCGAAAGGAAAATGGCGAATAATGGGTCCTACCTACGTGTTCTGTCCAATGAGCAGACAGCTTAGAGCCAAAGTGTAACATACCCCTTGCAATTGCGTTAACGGTTAAAAAAGAAGAAGAAAAAGAAAAAGAAAAAAGAAGGGTAAAGTAAAAAAAATGAAAAAAGTCACCCAATTTACGCCTCTTCACAAAGTCAAGTGAACCCAGAAGAGAAGAGCAGCGAAGCCGCAAGCAAGAAGGAGGGCTTGTTTGGCAGAACACAGAGAAGAGAAGAGAAGAGAAGAGAGAAGAAAAAGAAAAATGAATTCGTTTGGGTACAGAGCCAATGCTCTGTTGACCTTCGCTCTCACCATTCTCGCTCTTATGTGTGCCATGGCCTCTTTCTCCGACAACCTCAATCACCCTTCTCCCACTGCCCGAGTCCAGGTACATTCATCATCATCATTTCTTTTATTACTAGATCCATTATTTGTAATCTTACAATTCTCTCGTGATTTCGAATACCCACTTGGATTTGATTTCTGATTTTCTGATTTTTTTTGTTTGGTTTGTTTTTTTAGGTGTTGAACATCAATTGGTTCCAGAAGCAACCCAATGGGAACGACGAGGTAAATTTTTCTATCTTTGTTTGGATTTTTCTTTTTTATTTGTCGTACAGGAAAATAGATGTGGATTTATGTCTATTATTTTGGGTTTGGTTTTCTTGGATTTGTACTTGCTTGACTTGGCGAGAACATTAATTCATTGGATTAGTTTCCTGTTCTTTTATATGTGCGTATTTTATATTCCGAAGATTGTAGTTTTTGTTTTTTTATTTGGCCAATTATATTCATATCTGTGCATAATCGATTTGGAACATATATATGCTTTGGGAATTAGGGTTTGTTGGGTTTTGGTCACATTTTTGGTCTAAATGTGTGACTGAATTCGTCCAATTAGCTGATGTGCCTAAGGTTTTATGTAAATTTGACATGTTTAACTGTCTTTCGGTAGTTGCTTTTGACATCTGTAGATGTTTCCTGTACTAAATCCATTCGCAGTAAGAGAAGAGAAATACATTTCTTTGGATTTTATAAGATATATCATAGTTGTTCTTATTCGTGTCAGATGTTACGTTGGTTCTTCTCTTTAGTGGATGAAATTCTAGGGGCAAAGAGTAAGTTGAATGAAACACGTGAAAAGACTGAATTTAGACATACTTCCTGATTGGCTTTTAGATTTCTTCCTTCATTTTTAATGATTTTAAGAAATTCGGCTCTTTTTCTTTGTAATTTTGCTTAACTGTGATTATATAATAATATGGATATGTTTAGATTGGCAGTACCAAACACAAGTTAGTAAAGCTTGAAAACTTGATAAATGGAGTATATGCAGCAATTTGTTTGATTCCGTTGCTCATGTACTGTTGTTTTGAAATCTGGTTAAGCATTGTTGGCACCGAGATTAGAATTTACTTATTTCAACTTTCTGGGGACAGGATCCTTTTACTTTGTTCGTCAAGGAGAGTTTTTTTGAGCCCTTAATAGATGACCAATGATGATCTGCAAAGTTCAGATTCGTTATGTACAAAATTCACAACTATATCTCCTCTGCTTTTTGCCTGTATCTAAGATTTGTTTTCCCAATTAGTTTTTTCGAGAGTGGTTTCTTATTCCTTTTTAGACTTCTATTGTACTTATTTGTATTTGTTCAGTCATGTGTACCAGTTTGTTAGTTGTTGTACTGTATTAGCAATAGTCGTGCCATTTTAGTTGTCATTTCACATCAAACAAAAATTCTTTCTCATTACGCAGGTCAGCATGACTTTGAATATTTCAGCAGATTTGCAGTCATTTTTTACTTGGAACACAAAGCAGGTTTGCTAATTGGAGAAATCTTGCGACTTATTGCAGCTTAAACACTTGCACTCACACATATACGTATGTATGAACACATAGGGTATGTATGCATGTATGTGTGTAGATAAATGGGGTCATGTTCTAGTTCATTGAACTATTGAAATTCGTTTTCCATGTGAAGGGGCACTTTTGGAGCACTAAACGGATTTTCGTGTGAAAATAATCACGGTCGTAAGCACAATGCACTTCTTTCATGTTATGATAAGTTTTTATAGAACTATATGATGAAGATTCTATCTTATTGAAAATGGCAGGTTTTTGTTTTCTTAGCTGCTGAATATGAGACCCCAAAGAACGCCTTGAATCAGGTAAGTTTATATCCATCTGGCTGCATAAATGTTCTGGAGTTATTTCCCTTTGATTTATATTTTATATCTGTTGAACATGTTTGCTTTGAGATGAATTTGGATTCTAGAAATATTTTCCTTTTGTACCCTGCAAATTGCCATATTCTCAGGCTTGTTAATTTCACTGACATTGCTAAAACAAGGGACTCCATGGCTTAATTCGTTAACCAAAATCCATTTTAACAGATATCCCTTTGGGATGGAATTATACCTGCAAAGGAGAACGCAAAATTCTGGATTCACACCTCAAACAAATACCGTTTCATTGATCAGGTAAGCTTCCTTTCTATAAATCAATTAGTCCCTTGGCGTACTTTCTAGCTTCTTCATCAACTAAATTAGCAGCTTCTTCTTTCTTTTGCAGGGAAGCAATCTCCGTGGAAAAGAATTTAACTTGACGTTGCACTGGCATGTGATGCCCAAGACCGGTAAGATGCTCGCCAACAAGATAGTTATGTCTGGATATCGCTTGCCGGAGGAATATAGATGAGGATGACCTGTGTACTTTGTTTCTGTAACTTTAGCTTTTCAGTACACTGGGGATACAAAATGGCCATTCAAACTAGATAAGAGAACCAGAAACAGTAAAGGAATTTCTTTTGATATCGGAAATGAAAGTCTCTTGGATTTTGAGTTTGGCATGCTTGGTTGCCATTTCTTGAAAATGTTTATGAAGCCCACAGGTCATTGCACACCTCTTGCACTCTTCCTGAGTCACCAAAAGGGGAAAAGAAGATAACCAAAAAAGAAAAGAGAGAGAGAGAAATAAAACACCGTTTAATATACTTAATCATAGTGGAATGGAATCGTTTTGCTTTGTCAATCATCAACAAATGATATTGGCATAATGCAACGTGGGTACTGCTTAATAAATAATACGACTGCTTTTGTGTATCACTAAAACTCGCCCGCCACAGGATCTTGTTGAACCATCTCCGTTGCCATGCCAGAGCTACCCTGGCATCATATCTCTGTCGAACCCATCATCGGGGTGATCTTGTCAACTGTTAAAGCCCACCGTCGAAGCCCAGCCACCAGCCGAAGCTGATCCCTGCAAATTGTTGCATGCGGCCGCCCACTGCAAGATCTTTATTGATTGCCACCCAGCCCGCCGGATCTTTGTTGATTGCAGCTGATGTCCTTGGAGCGTTGTTGGTCGCAACCTTTCGGTCTTAGACATCGTCATCGCCGATCCACCTTCACTAATGTTGAAGAGGTTGAAGAGGGAGAGGACTAAAAGAACAAAAAAAAAGTCTTTGTTTTAGTTTTAGTTGACACTAAATAATTAGTATTATATTAATAAACATGGGTTTCAAAAACATACTACCATATAAGAACAAATACAATTTAAAAAATAGTCTCAACTTATTTTTCAAAATACTATCATTTTTAGAATTTTTTAAAATCAAAAACCAAAATAAAATCACCACCAAACATTGTTAATATATCCAATTCGTTTTTAAAATTTTGTTTGGTTGTATTTTTGTTAGATTGTTTTAGTCTAACCATTCATGGAGCAAATTAATAAGTACACTTGCAAAAATAATAAGGTTATTTTCATTTTCGTCTCTCAAACTCTCACTTTACAAAACACTGGTTTGAACCATTTGGTTTAAAATACTGTAACATATGAAACCTTTATACCATAACTTATATTTACTTTATTCTGTAGTATGTGAGAGTTTTACATTATTGAAGTTCAAATCAATGCTCCAAACACCTTATTCAAATTATCAAAAGGTTTCGAGTTTGTCCTTTTTATTATTTGGATGTTCATTCTTTGTCAGCAAGACAAAACCACGCAACAATGTCATCGATAGTTGGGTGGAGAGAAAATAGAGAAAATAAAGGAATAGGGAAAGAGAAGAAAGAAGTTTAGTATGCAAATACTATGATAATAAGATTTATGGGATGTTTGGTAAACTAGTTTGAATTGAAAAATTGGTTCAAACATTGTAGCATGATTGTAGTTGCTTTTTTACTATATACTATAGTATGTGAGAGCTTTACACTGTTATTGGTTTAAATTAGGAGTTCATTTGGTGCGCAAGTTCAGGATGGCGTAGTTTAGAATTTTATAGTTTGAATTGTGTGGTTTAAACGATTGTTTTGAATTGTCGTTTGTAATGTAAAGGTTTAAAATGAAAATAAAACGATAACTTTTATTTTGAAAGCTATGGTTTATGAAAAAAAACGAGAATGATAATGATTTTTACTGTAAAAAATAGTTCAAAACGTATAAATTTAAAGAAATGGCAAAGTTTAGTTGTGGGTATTTTGACTGATTTAAAATTGCTTTCATAATTTGCAATTTCTTTAGTTAAAATACCAATTCGAACCATTCTTTGTTTTGAACTGACCTAAATCTATACACCAAGCGCTACAATTATGAGCTAATATGCTAAACGAGCTTGATAAGAGAGACCCTTTGCCAATCACGTTGAAGAACAATGTTGTAGGGCATTTGTGATGTTAAACACTATATATTAAATAAAGATGAGATAATAGCATGAGATTTTATAGATAAAATCTATCTTCTATTAGTTACGGTGCTCTTAGCATTGCTATGCTGTGTCCAAGATTTTCCAATATAAAAAAAAAAAAAACAAAACAAAGGGGTTATCGGATTCTGACTGAGAGACCAGCGAGCACGTTAATCCAAGCAGCCAAACAGGCGCGACCAAACGAGGCTCCGATTATCCGATAGAGCTGGTCCAGAGATCCGTGAGAGAACCTAGACCCAGGTCCCTTGCTTTTCCTCCCAACTACCTCCTCCTCCTTCGATGCAGACAAATCAAAGGTAACGACGAAACTCTAATCCCGTCGCCTCATTACTTGATTACTTAATTACTTAATTTCACAGCTTTACTCTTCTTCAAATCATGGAATTCGTTCGCCTCGCTTTTCGTCGCCGAGAAAATTTTTGGGCCATTTGAGATTCTCAGCTTATGATTTTTATCATTTTTGGAAGAGCATCATCTCGAAGGAGCTCAGCTGAGCTTATTTGTACTGAGAATCGAACTCGAAACTGTCAAATGTTTTTCTTTCTTTTCTTTCTTTCTTTCTTTTTTTTTTTGAAAAATTAAACTTGTTTGAAATCAGATAGCGGTTTAATATGTTGACTTTCAGCTCGGTTTGTTCTTGTTGTGGTGATTTTTATCATCACGTTTTGTTTCGAGCATACACACTTACTTTTTACGGTGTTAGATGAAATCATGAAATTTTGTTTCTTTGGACGGATGATCATAGTATATGCTATTTCTCTCCATTTTGTAAGTTTATCTTTGTATGGTTCTTTTAAAAGTAATCGGAAAATTTCATACAAATTTTGTTGTTTTGTTGTTTTTTTTTTGGGAGTTGTTTTGAATAATAAACATTGTCACTTGTCTAACCATACGGTAGGCCCAAAGCCACCAATCCGCTATCATAATTAGAATGTGATCAACACATCTATGTTAATAATGTACTAGTAGTGTTTGATCTATTGCTTAATTACAAATATGTCAATGATGCAAGGGATAGATGGGCAGCCAAACCCATATCGGCGGAGACCGTTCAAGGACAAGCTGGACACCGGCAATGGAGCGATATTTTATTGATCTGATGTTAGATCAGGTGCACAGGGGAAATAGGATGGGGCACACCTTCAATAAACAGGCGTGGAATGACATGTTGGTCATGTTCAATGCTAGTTTTGGATCTCCATATGATGTAAATGTGTTGAAAAGTCGTTACACTAGTTTATGGAAGCAGTTTAGCGATGTGAAGAATCTCCTGGATCAGAGTGGATTTTCTTGGGACAGCAATCGGCAAATGGTGGTTGCTGAAAGATGCGTTTGGGATGCCTACAGCAAGGTGCTCTTGCTCTTGTTTGTGTACAAATAATTCACCTTTCTAGTAGTAAACTCATGTTGCATCCATGCAGGCTCACCCAGATGTGCAATACTACAGGAACAAAGCTTTAGTGAACTTCAACGATTTGTGCTTAATATACGCTCATACAACTGCAGATGGGCGATATTGCCTTTCAAGTCATGATGTAGATTTTGATGATGACTTCCAATCATTAAATGTTGGTATGTCTTTACAACTTGTCACAAACTAAGGGAATGATACAAATACAATGAGATATTTTTTATTGGATTATGATCTATGAAAAATTTTCCTGGCAGTATTTTTGGTTACTTTAGCCCAATGATTTGAAAATTATAAGAAATATTGCCCTTGTATTGTCAAACTTAGCAGATGCTAGTCTTTAAGTTGTCAAGTCTATATGATTAAATGAAGCATGTTATACCCTGAGAAATGTATATGAAATAATCCTTTTTGTTGTTTACCCTTTTCCCCAATGAGATGAAAGACATAATAAAGCTGCCTGGCTATAAGTGATAGTCCTGTTCTTTCTTTCTTTAGAAAGGCACATATTCAACGCAATGATGGTAACAGGTAACTTAATTGAGTTTTAAAAATTGCAGCTACTGGTAAGAGGAGGTTTTGGTTTTACCAATTATTTACTTGATTGCTAATGATGTTTGCAGTATTAAATCATTGTTTCCTTACTTGATTATTGATGATATTCGTGAGTTTTGTATTTTTAAGTATTAAGTATCACGTTATTCTCACTATCACCTTATTTTTATAGCGGTTGAAGTTAACAACCATGTTCCCACAACCAAAGAGCGACCAAAAACAGATTGGACACTTGCCATGGACCGTTATTTTATCAAACTTATGCTGGGTCAAATGAGAAAAGGCGGTAAAGTCAATGATACCTTTACAAGACAAGCTTGGAAAGATATGCTTGCTTTGTTCAATGCAAAATTCCGCTCTCAATATGGGAAAAAAATATTAAGACAGCGTTACAAGAAATTGTGCAAGTATTATACCAATCTGAGGAGCCTACTTGAGGAAAATGAATTCTCTTGGGATGAAAGACAACAAAGGATAGTGGCCAATGATGTTGTTTGGGATAATTACATCAAGGTTTGCCATCATTCACATCCTGATGAGAATTAAGCTTTTGTCATGCTTGTATATGACACTGATTATTGCTGATCTAGGCACACCCGGATGCACGTTCCTACAGGAACAAGTCCTTGCTAAACTTCCATGATTTGACCTTAATATATGGGACTGCAATAAGCAATGGAGTTCGCAGTCACTTGCAGAGAGGGAAATACCATGAAGATGACGTCGTACAATACATGAACGGTGAGTTTCATATTAGACCTACCAAGCTTGGACTTTAGATGTGTAAATGGTGAACGTTAGTGTTCTATGTTAGACTCTTATGTGCTCTATGTTAGAATTAAATGCGTCTGATACTTGATATTAACATCTGTTTTATTGTTGACATAGTGACGATTCATTGAAAAAGAATTATAAGTAAATACATTTCAACTTATGGTTTTCCTCTTTAATGTCCATAAATGTCCTGTTTCTTTATACGTGGCTTTCTTAGGGATTGTTTTAAAAAGAACTAATGCTATTGGTCAGTTTACGCATGTGTGTATGTGTTTTAAAGTATAACATTAATATTCTCATGGAGACCATTAGGATTCTTGGATTTGAATGTCAGTGGCTCCAGATGTGTCAAAGTGACACGAATAGTGAAGCTTCTGCCTTTTTTTCTGCATTTTCTGAGTGTCCAGTAATTTTTCGTACCAAATATTTTTTCTTGTATGTAAATTATTTGTCTGAAAAACGAAAAGTAAATTTGTAGGTGAAGAGAGGGAAGGGCATTCGTATGCAGTTGATTCTCACATTGCTCACAGTGAGGATTTTGACAGTGAAGTCCCGGAATTGATGATTGGTAAGTTTCTTCTTTAACCCATGGATGAAATAAAATTATGTCTGCTGAATTTTCCTAGTAGTATCATGAGTAATTACAAAAATTGTGGTTTTTAACAAAAGTCTCCACCTCGTAATCAAGCTTGAATTAGGAAGAGGCAATGCTATGTCCTTTGATATTATGTTTTTTTCATTATATTTCTGATGATTCCTATCTGTTCAGAATGTGATTTGTAGTTTTTAATTGCAGAGTCTAAAAATTTGAGAAATACACCATGTAACGTCTATTCTCTTTGCAGTTTCCATTGGAAAATTCATAGTGATGTATTTTTAATTATTCATTTCAGGTGCCGGAAGTCCAATGTAATTCCAAACCCAAATAGAGTGAATTAAACCAAGTTAAGAAAGCTGATTTATCTAGTCAGGCTAGAAATACAGAAAGAACCCGTGCAAAAAGGGAAAAAAAATAAAACAAAAAACGTAAAGAACACAAAACATAAGTAATTAAGATGATTGCAATGGCAACTAAAAGTTTGAGTTTTGTTGTTTGCTGATGTTCCCCCGTTGGTTACGACTTTCTAATTATGACTAGATGGGGAAGAGATTCAGAGCGTTGTAAATGGTGATTCTTCAAGGATAGATTGGACTCCATCAATGGACCGTTGCCTCATCGATATCATGCTAGAGCAAAAGCGTAAAATGAACAAGATTGATTGCTTTATTGATGACCAAGCTTGGATAGATATAGCGGCATTGTTCAAGGACAGATTTGGATTACAACATGACAAAGATATTTTGAGGAGCCACGCTAAAAGGTTGGAGAAGCAGTACCTTGATATGACAGATATTCTTGACCAAAGCGGTTTCTGGTGGGACGAAATGCAGCAAATTATCACAGCATGTGATGATGTTTGGGATGCTTACATTGAGGTGCTTACTTTGTCTATTTGATTCTTAATGTCCAAGTATATATGGTTACTAACATGTAGTACCTGTAGGATCACCCAGATGCAGAGTCTTACAGATTCAAGTCCAATCCAAACTACAATGATCTGTGCTTAATTTATGGAAGTTCAACTTCTAATAAACAGGTCAACCAACCAGGTCAATTTATCAGCTGCAATGGTGGGGGTAAGGTTTCATTTAGTCGAGGTTATGGAATTTTGCATTCTGTTATCCTCCATATCTGGCCTTGAAGTTTCTCAAAATTATTCTGCAGCCTATGCCTTGTTAATTTTTAATTTTTCTTTGGAGTCATAATGCCGCATTGAAAAAATTGAACATGTGGTAAAATAGTTGTCGAAAGTCCTGCTTGCTTTCTCAAATGTTACTATTTGCCTACTCTTCCCCTGTATTTGGTTAAACAAAAGTATTATGAATCATGCCATAGATAAAAAAATTAATCATTTCTTATTCTAAATTGTTTTTTGAATGCTGAAGGAGCTAACGTTCAAAATAAATATTGCTGGAGAACTGATTGGACACCACGAATGGATCGTCATTTCATTGATCTAATGCTGGAGCAAACTCGCATTGGAAGTATGGTTTACCATAAATTTAGTAAATTGGCTTGGACTGACATGGTTACGAAATTCAGTGCAGAATTTGGTCCTCAGCATGATATAGATGTCTTGAAAAGTCGTTTTCTGAATTTGAGGAAACGATTCAATGACATGAAAGCTCTGCTTGACCAGAGTGGGTTTGCTTGGGATGAAATGCAACAAAGGATAACAGCTGATGATGATCTTTGGGACGCTTATATCGAGGTTCTCTTTGTTGGTTTTTGTTTGTGGTGATATTATCTGTATATCTTATATGTAAAGAAGCTCATATGAAGTCTGTGCAGGAGTACCCTGATGCACGGTCATATAGAAATAGAACTCTCCCAAATTTCAATGACTTGTTCTTGATATACGGAAATACAAATGACATAAAAAAGGAGGGTAATTCAAGTCACTTCATGGCCTCTGAGGACGATGACCTGGTTGTAAATTTTGGTTTGTTCCTCTCTTTAATGATTCTTTGTATCTCCCATTGTGTCGGCGTTTGTATACACGTTGAGTACGTCCGCTTCTGTTGTATAATTGAGATACAGACAAAATTGCAATCACTTGTTTATGGCTTAGGTAATACATGATGATGCATGATTAGGGCCTCCTGAAAATTGCATTAGCATGAATCATTGATAATAATTATATGGTTTCGAGTGATGTTTATGGAAGGTGTTGTGCTAACTGGTAATAATAACGTTTATGAAGCTGCAATTCTGTTGTATTGATTTTGAGGGTAAAAATAGTTCCCTTGAAACTGTTAAAGGATAAAATATGTGGATTGTATAATTTTGACTATGTATATATGTTTTTATGATCTAATAGCATATTGATCCTGTCTAGTTCTTTTTTGACAAACGTCAGATTTAATTCTAAGGCAGTGTCTTTGTTTCCTAATAAGTTTCAGGTGAAGAAGATGACCATTCCCCAGCTAGTTTTTCTCCTCCAAGGGTAAGTGGCAAGCCTAATATATCAATATTATACTTATATCCAATGTTACAGCATATGCTTAGAGGGAAGGTTACTGGTTTTACATTAGAGGGGCAAACTTTGCTCCGGATCATCATGACATTCAATAGAGAATGTGGACGCAATAGTTAGTAAAATTTCTAGTTTGAGTAAGGTGTATAAGGGCGAAAACTGTCTTGTAGAATCCAAAGTTAAATAACTTATGCGCCATTTGGTGCGTGGATTCTAAATTATGGAGGTGGTTTTAAACTATGTTGACGGTTCAAACTGACGTTTAGCAGAATAACAACAAAGGCGGTTTTAAATCATAAAGATGGTTTTAAACCGACTTAAACACCTAAAATCCAAACTTCCCCCCTAAAGTTCAGGCGGTTTTGAACCACTTTCTACACAAAAATCATTCTTATTCTCATTTTCCTTTATAAACTATAGTTTTCTAAACACCAGTTCTTGTTTTAAATTATTATTATCATTTTAAACCTTTACATTTCAAACACCAGTTTAAAACCATCGTTTAAACTACACAGTTTAGAACCCATATTTCAAACCATACAGTTCTAAACCAAACCATTCAGAACTTGCAAACCAAACAAAGTCTTAGTAAGAACACCAAAAGTCTGGTATTTTGCACCAATTCATTTGATGACAAACCTGATAATTATAAGTATTTTCATAGGAACATCTTATTTTTTGCAGGAGCATCCTGATGCAATATCATACGAAGATGGAATTATGGATGTCTACGAAGAGTTTACTTTCGGTTGTGAAGTACCCAATGGAAGAGAAGTTACGAATATAAAAAGGGAAGTGGAGAATGATACCCTAAAAGTGTGGATGGATGATGTCTTTTGCGACCTGCAATCCCCAGCAAGGGAGTTTGAAATATCTGATCAGCGAAAAAAGCGAAAACCAGCAACTTCATCAAAATCATCATGTAGTAAAAAAGTACAAAGAACCATCAAGGAGGAGGTAGAAGAAACATTTGAAGAGAAGCCCAGTTTGGCCAACTGTTTAGTGGGTTATGCAGAAAGGAACGACAACTGCTCAATTGAGAGGATTGTTTCTGCACTCGAAACCGTACCAGACATGAATGACGAGCTCTTCTTGGAAGCTTGTGAACTCTTAGAAGATGAGAGAAAGGCCAAGATGTTTGTTGCCATGGATGTAACGGCACGAAAGAAGTGGTTGTTAAGAAAACTTCGCCGGTAGCATAGATTTTGCTTGGTTACTGTAACTTGTAAATTCTTGGTGCACTTTGTTGTATCAACGTGTATGTTGAAAGAAGCGTGTTGTTGTGTTTTTGTGGTCACATATAAGGTGAAAACGTGCTTTTTTTTCCTCTTGCTTCAACAGGCTGTCGTTTCTTACGTATGAAACACAAGGAAATGGAGCCTGGGGTCAGTGAAAATCCAGTTAAAAAAGGGTAAAAGCATTGTGAGTTTATTTGTGGGAGGCACTCGCGACGTTCAAAATTAACCTCTTTATGGACCTATAATATCGGAAGAAACAACCAAACTCAAGTTAATAAACCACTTCAAAAGATATTAGTCTAGGGTGTTCACGGATTTAATTACACAGTTGAAGGGGTTAATTTATAATTTAATCTGTTAATATAAATTGAGAAAATCTCATTTAAAAACCAATCCATAGGACCTCAATCCAATCTAAAAGAATCAAATTTTACGTATTGAATTTCGTAGATTCATGGATCAAGACTTTAAGTTCATACTATTAGTTTGTTTTATCTACTTCCTTCTTTTGACTTAGGCACAACTAGGTTAATTTGTTGTAGAGTACATATTTTTCATACTTCACTCTAGCAATATAAATTGAATTTTTCTTCCGTCTTTCATAAAAAAGAAGGGCCCTCATTGTAACATATACACCGGTATATAATAAATTGCTTAAGTAACACTTACTAAAGTTACTGTTATAGAGTAAGCTA
>CAMOHE010024888.1:3906-49264 GCA_946598075.1 Artocarpus hirsutus
TGTGTGTGTGTGGGTGGGGGGGTGGGGTGTGATGTGGTGTGGTGGTGGTTGGGGAGGGATGGATGGGTGGGTGTTGGGGGAGGAGGGGGAAGGGGGGGATTAGATGAGGTTAGATGCAACCACTTTAAGCATTGAATCTGAAGCTCTACTTGGTTTTATCAGAGTAAAATTATGGATAGATCGTTGATTGGTTAATCTTATAGGGGAAATGAATTGACACTACTGATTAGTGCGTGATTGTTGGTCAGCCTAGCTAATTATTATTAAATAAAAATTCTTTCCTAGAACAATTTCTCATAAAATTTGTAGAGTGTGAATTCAACAATTACATTTGTTTAGAAGGCCAACGATCACTCCCAAAAGTCGACCAATTATGAGTGAGTCAATAGGCCTCAAGTCGAACTGTAACGAGAACAAAATATAAAATGCGATATAGATAAATAAACCAACATATTTATAGTGATAAATCTCTAGAATAGAGGCTACATCCACTATAGAGTCTCGGAGTTTTACTATATGTTGAAATGTACAATAATTGAAGTGGCAGAGAATGGAAGAGAAGAAGGAGGGGATTTAGAGTGAGAAAATAAAGAGAGAAAGTAAATGTCTTGATTGTTGCCTGATTCTTCAATTGATTTGGTGTTGACCAAAAAATGGGTAACTTTCTTATTGTTCCCAGTTGAGTTTCCTATTTGCTTGTGTTTTTTTTTTTGGCTTGAGATTGCTTATTCTCTAAGATTAATATGATTCTTGTTTTTATTTGCAAATTTAACTAATTTAGTCTTTATGGGATCCGAGAATGGTCTTTTTTGATTCATTTCATGCAAGCCCACTGGTCATTAGTCGACTCGTTGTCTCCAGTCGATCTGACAGGTTAACGTTCTCTTGTAAATGCTTACATATGATCAACTGGCACGTGTACCATAATGACTAAGGTGCTACCCTTAACAGAATTCAAAGCTTTATCAAGCTTAGAAATTTGGAATCTAAAGTCCCATAGGGCTTATCAGAGTAAAATTATGCTTCCAGATAGAATATTGGTTAATTTTATTGGGTAATGAATTGACACCACTTGTGCATCAGAATTGGTCCTGATTGATAGTACTTATCAAATTTCTTTGCTGCGCTTATTTTGCATGGAAGTGAAAGCTTATTAATTACTAAATTGAAAATAGCTCACATCGAAGAAGCTTGGTTGCACAATTACTTGTCATGAGGATAAATGTGATCGGCAGCAGTCCATGGTTTAATTTTAAATAACAAACATTAAATGCTACAATTACTTGTTGAACACTTTTTTTCCTCCCTATTTTCCCATCTCACTTTTCAATAAAAATAGCAAAAACTGGTTACACTTGGATTGTGAGTTTTTGCAGATGGTACTAGATAGCAAACATGGCTAACGCTCTAAAAATTTGTTATTCCATTATTTTTTATAACTACAAAAAGAATCTTGTAAGTTTATTTTTATAATTTATTATAATAAAACTTCTATTATTTAGGAGTGATTATTATTTTTTATAATATTACAAAATTAATATTTGAAAGATGTGTTTGAGATTACTACTATTAAGCCAACAAGTAATTTATTTTGCATCGCTCGATTGTTAATTAAATAATGTAACACTTTTAGACTAAAACACAAATATTAGTGGAAGTTAGCTGCAATCTATTTACTTAATTTGTTGCATATAATTGTCTTTCAGAGTTCATTGTTATGGCCTTACTTTTTCCATAACGCAACCGTGTGGCCTTAGCAATCTCGATGCTTAGCCTTGATTTCTCACAAACTCACAAGACAAGGCAAAAATGATGAAAGCTAAGTAAGAATACCAAGATAAAAACTAAGGATAAGAAATACAAAGTAGGCTTCTATTAGAATGTGGAAGCATTACAAGTTTTAGGAGATTGATTCCAAACAAGGGAATCTTTCCCTATTTATAGGCCATTGGTCTTCTAAGGAATGTTCTAGGTTTTTGTGAAACATTGCTTGTCTTAGAATGTTCTAGCATCTTTCCAATTATATATTCATGGCCTAGAACTTTCTAGAGTCTTCTACTACATACTAGTATATTACATTTATCTCAAATATTCTAGAAAGTTTTAGAGTTCTTTAGAGTCTTCTAAAGAGTTCTAGACTCTTCTAAAAAGTTCTAGATGTTTCTATAGCTTTCTTGAATATTCTAGACTTGTGTAGAACCTTCTAGAATATTAAGGAACCTTCTAGAACATATTGGAAGTTTTAGAATATTGTAGAATATTCTAAAAACTCCATGATTCTATCAAGTTGTCTTGATTTCTCTAGGATGTTCTAGAGTATTTTAATTGATTCCAATACTTAGAGAATCCTAGAGTCTTTATAAGACTCCAAGGGTTAAGATGGGCCAAAAATTGTACAGCTTGTGGCATTCTCCCTTACCTAAGCTCGCGACGCCCTCGTCGCGCCTTCTTCTCAAAATTATCAGATTTTATCCTTGAATTGCCAAAGTGCATCGTCATGCTCCTAGCTAGCTTCATTCTCCAGCAAGTTCTTCCACTTAACTCAGTACTTGTGATAGTTTGGTACGTCGCACCTTCAAATTAGCCTATCTATGAGTATGCTTTCGACTTCCTTATCAAATGAAGTTGCCCCGATAGTTAGTGCACATTTAGACTCCCCTCGAATAGGATCTTTTATGTCTTCATGATATGGCTTTAAGAGACAACATGAAAGACCAAATAAATCTTGCGCTTTGGAGGCAATTGGAGTTGACAGGAAAACTTACCAACACGCCGAATGTTAGGGAAGAGACATTCATATCTCCTCACCGAGCCTTTGTGGACCTTCCTTAAAGACTTGAATTGTTGGGGAAATAACTTCACCATGACAAGGTCTCCTTCCTTGAACTCTAGTAACCTCCTTTTCCTGTCTGCTCATTTCTTCATCTTCTCTGACACCTTGTTCAAGTAGGCTCAAGCCAACTCTGGTGGTGTCATTCGATATGGGCTCATGACTGGTGGCTTTGTTCCTAGCTCCAACTCAATTTGATGATTCCCCTCTTGCCTTGGTGGTAATCATTTGGGTAATTCCCCGGGCATGACATCCTTGAACTCATCAAGAACATCCCGAACCTCCTTCAGCATGGTGGATTGAGTAGATGATTCTTCATCATTGTACTCCTTGAGAATAGCTAAGTAGCTATCCTTTTCCTTCCTCAAGCCTTTCTTGAATTGCATAGCAAACAACATCTTGGATTTAGTCTTAGTAGACCTGACTATAGGTACTATGCAAGTCTTTTTGTCATTCAGTATGAATGGCATTGGCGAATGGAATTGGGAAGGCCTTCACTTGGTTGAGAATCTCCATACCAAGGACAACTTTGAAGTCGTCCATAGGTACCACAGATAAATCCAAATGACCTACCTATGCCCTAAGGGTGGTCTTTACACCCTGAGCTATGCCTTGAATACGCTTGGCCGATGAGTTGATGGCTTTGATGGAGCCCCTTTCCACCAACTACTTTAAGGCTTAACCTTTAGGCTTCTTCAATAGAGATAAAGTTATGGGACGCACTTGTGTTGATTAAGGCCTTAGTGTCCTTTCCATTGATGTTAGCATCCACAAATAGCAATCCCTTGGCTTGAGTCTTTGAAGTACTCTAAAGAACATTCAAGAGTTGCATGGAGCCAACATGAGCACTCTCCTTATTACTTTCCATCCCTTGTTCTTCATAGGATATGGTCATAGCATTGAAGGCTTTCCTCTTAGGACAATCACAAATCCAATGAGGCCTATGACGTAAGAAGCAATTATTTTTGGTAGAGTTGTCTAGACCTTCCTTCTACTTCTTTTTATCCTTTTGCTTTGATGAGACATGGTCTTTGCCTTCCTCCTTGTGATGGTTCTTTGAGTGGTCTCCCCCACCCTTGTTGGTGTTACCTTTCTTTTCTTTGGACTTTGACTCCTTTTGGCTTGAGTAGTCAATCAATTTCTTAGCAACTGTAATGGCTGTAACAAGGTCTTGTACACCATGACGCCTAAGCTCCGACTTTGCCAATGTTTATAGCCCGTCCATAAAGAAGATAAAGGAGTCCTTGTCAGACATATCTGGAATCTCTATAATGAGATTTGTGAAATCCTTCACATAGTCTTGGATACTACCCGATTGTTGAAGTCTCCACAATTGACCATGTGCCTCTTCCTTGGCATTCTCTAGATAGAATTTCCTTTTAAGTTTATTTTTAAAGGCATCAAAGGTGGTGATGGTGCACGTTCGTCTCCTGATGTCCTATTGCCGTCTTCGCTACCATAACATGGCGGTGTCCATGAGATATAAAGTAGTAGATTAAATCTTGGCAGCATCCTTTACAATGCTTGTGGTGCCAAAGTATTGCTCCAATCCCCAAAGAAAGTTGTCAACCTCACGAGCATTATGTGTGCCTGCAAAGCTCTTGGGTTTTGGCACATCAATCTTGCGTGGCTCTATGGTTGGTGTGGCTGGACCGGATGCAACCGTCCTTTTGTATAATGTGAAGTCGGCACATACTTCTTCTAATTGGGCAAGCACACTATTGATCTTCCTTTGGACCATGTGTTAAACACGAGCCACCTCTACCGAGAGCTCTTCCTGAAGTTCCTACATGTCCTTTCTTAAAAACTCTTCTAGCTTGCCAAGGGACTCACGCACAGCCCCATGGAGTTCAGCATCCTTTGCCTCTAGACCATCCAACCGTTGGCCTATGTCCTCCATCTGTGCATCCCAGGCACTCATACTATCCTCTACCCAAGTTAAACGTGCATCAAAGCTAGAAGCCATGTCCTTGGACTTCCCCCGTGGCTTTGGTGTTGTGGGATCTAGTTGTAGTTCATGACCCTACCCTTGTTCAGACGTCTCCACATTTGTAGTGTTAGATCCTACACCTGCTCTTGTTTTTGTCATGGCTAAACCAAGGCTCTGATACTAATTATCACGGCCTTACTTTTTCCACAATAAGATTGTGTGGCCTTAGCAATCTCGATGATAAGTCAACCTTGAATCCTTCAAATTTGTAACACTTCCATATTTGTATTTTTTATCCTTAGTTTCCTTTTGGTGTTCTTAGTTTACTTTTATCGTTCTTGCTTTGTCTCGTGAGTTTGGGAGAATTTAAGGCTTACTTAACATCAGAATTGCTAAAACCGCATGATCGTATTGTAGAAAAAGTAAGGTCATGACATCATGCTATACATTCTTACATAAATGCCTCGTCAGAACTGATGTAAAAGCAACGGATAGAAATTGGGTTAGCCTATCAAAAGTTCAAATCAATTCATAGTTTCTGCCCTGGGAAAACTTGTGATAAGGTTAATCAAAATCACTTCAAATCCACAAGATTAAAGACCAACAAGGACTTGAGAAGCTTTTGTCATTTGTCATTCATAAAAAAATATCATTATATTTTAGGTCAAATCTAAAGTTCCAATAGAAAAGAAAAGTGGAAAAATGAAATAGTTCCTGAAGCACAAATTCAGAGCTTATGATATATTTTCACAAATTCTCTTTTTCTGTTTTAGGAAGAATTATTGAGATTTGTTCCAGTGCAATAGTTGAAAACAAAAGTTTTTTTTTCAATTTTTATTCCAAAATGGATGCAAAAATATATTTGTTATAAAATTAGTAACCTAAAAGAAAGAGAATCTTTTTCTATGTAAAAAAAGGATCAAACAGTCCTTTAATTGACTTTCTTTATAAAACACATAAAAAAAAAAAAAAAAAACAGAACACACAAAATTTATATTTACCTCAAGGTTCTTAACACCACTATTCATAATCGACCCTACTAAATGACTTTGTCCAAATAATTGCTTAACTGAAAATAATTTTTTTTTTATTTTTGAGTGAAGGCTTGAAGAGACCTTGTGAGCACTTAAAATGCTAACTGGTACTCACCTCAATAGTTACTCTAATATTTAACCCATTGATTGGTATATGGGTGTTTTAGTGGTATAATATAAATCAAACAGTTATAATAATATAATTTGGATTGTTGACCAAAAAATTATGACAATTTAATGAGACTAATCTTATCGAAGATAATAGTCAATTAAATAGTTAGATGATGTCAGCAGTTAGTTATATGCTTTCAAGTTGTTATGAATCGATTGTAAGAACTCTAATTTTCTATAAGGTCAAGTATTTAATAAAAATTCCAGCTCAATAATCAGAAGTTATTACTCGAGCTTTTCCAAAATACTCTCTAGAATCCTCTCTAGATCTCTCTAGATTTCTATTTTGTACTCTTGTACTTTTCTTGCACTTTCTCAGCTTCCAAAAACTCCAACTTGGCACAGAGCTTATATCAGAGAGTCTCTCTCTTGGCGATCTTTCAATCATGGCTTTTGTTGGTCCCTCTGATCAGAATCAAGCTTCTTCTTCTTCTCATCAAAGATAGATTCGACAAGATCAGTTTGTTGTTAGCTGATTATTGTCTTCCATCTCTGAGTATGCTCAATCAAACACTCAAATCTTGTAACTATGATTGTAATTTCAAACCTTAAAGAAACGTTCTTGCACAATTGATCAATTTGTTTTGACTATGCGAAATATCATTAAAAAGTTAAATGTTATTGGTCCAACATATCTTCAATGAAGAATTGAACATCCACATTCTTGGTGGATTAGGCCCTGAGTGTGACTCATTGGTTGTAAAATTAACCTCACAAGTTAATCTACTTTCCTTGGAAGAAGATAGAGTTTATGCTTTAGAATCAAGAAATGCATTTGGCGCATCAGCACATTCTGAACAGTACTTCGATTTTCAACATCCAAGTGCAAATTTTGTAGCCAATTTCAATAAAGAAGTCTGGCATAATGATGAGTTTTATGGTCGTGGTCAAGAAAATTTTAAAGGAAATTGAAGAGCAGGCAGAGGTCCTAGCAGAAACAACACCGGCAAACAAATTTATCATCAAGTTTGTGGCAAGGCAGGTCACACAACTTTAAGGCGTTATTATAGCTTTGATATCACTTTTGAGGCTGTTGCCAACAATGGAAGTCCAAATGTTGAAACCTCAGTGCATCAATAGTTTCTGCTCATCAAGATGGTGTTCATTATAACTCATCAACTAATCAGAATGGAGCGGCCTTTTACCCTTTAGCAAATCCTACTGATATTGCTTCTTCTTGAACTGTTGTTGTTCCTTTTTGATATGTGGATAGTGAAGCAACGAATCATGTGACTTCTCAACTTAGCAACAAGTTTCTTAGAACTGACTACAAGGGTAAAGGCAAGCTAGTTGTAGGTAATGGCACTAAACATCCTATTTTACATGTTGGTGTTACATCTTTTGCATTTAAGTTTTAGGTTCCAGTAAAACTTTATTCATGACCGTTCTTTTTCATGCACCTGCTATCACTAAAAATCTGTTTAGTATTTCTCAATTTTTTAGGGACAATAATGTCACAATTGAATTCAACTCAAAAATTTGTCTTGTCAAGGCCAAGGATTCGAAGAAGATCCTTCTTCAGGATAATCTCAAAGATGGACTTTACAAGCATCATCTCCCTGTTGCACCTCCTCATTCATCAAGGCATTTAGTAACAATCTGTCATGTTCTTCTCTGTTGTTGTGTGATTCTAATGTAAATACAAATTCTAGTTTTTCTACTTGTTCTATACACAGTGTATCTTCTACTTCTAATAACCCATTCAAGATATGAGTCTTCTGCTTGTAATAAATAAGTGTAAAATTGTGTCAGTTGGTCATGATGTCAATACATGGCAACAAAGACTAGGTCATCCCTCTAATCGTATTCTTGTAAAGTACTTTCCATTGTAAATCCGCCAATGTCCATAAACAAATTTCCATGAGACTTGTTAACATGGAAAACTTCATGGTTTTCTTTTACCTTCAACAACTCTAAAATCAAAGAAACCATTTGGTATTGTTCACACAGATGTTTGGGATCACTCTCCATATTTGTCCTAAGATGGTTTTGATTATTATGCACATTTTGTTGGCGATTTTACAAGGTTAACTTGGATTTTCCCATTACAAATAAAATCTGCGGTTGTCACAATGTTTATTCAGTTCAGTAATTTGTTTAAAGATTCTTCAATCTACAATTCAAAGTTCTTCAGGTGATTAAAGAAGGGAATATAGAACTTTGGCTCCAATTCTTATGCAACTTGGAATAGTTTTAAGACATCCATGTCCTCACACCCACCAAAAAAATGGAAAAGCAAAAAAAAAACAAAAAAAAAAAAAAACAAAAAACAAAAAAAACAAAAAAAACACAGAGGCATATGGTGGAAACATGAATGACCTAACTGCCTCATGCTCATTTACCTCTTAAATTTTGGTGGGATACCTATGTCTTAGGTGTTTATCTTATAAATAGATTGTCAACGCCTACTTTGAATAATTTTTCCGCATATGAAGCCTTTTTTCAGCAAAAGCTTTGATTATTCATTTCTCAAAGTTTTGGTTGTTCTTGCTTTCCTTTGTTGCGTCCATATCTAGATCATAAGATGTCCCTTTATACCTCAAAATGCATTTTTCTTGGCTACAATGCTCTTCACAAAGGATATCGATGTTTGCATCCTTCATGTAGAATTTATGGGTCCAGAACTGTGATTTTCAATAAAACAGATTTTTCTTATCATGAACTGTTCACTACAACTTCTAATTCCCAATACAATTCTTCTCCATCAGGTTTTTTTGCCTGTGTCATTACTAGACTTATCTCTTTATGCTTCCTCTTCTTCTTCTTCGTCTTCTTCTTCTTTCAGTTCATCTTCGAACACTTCTTCTCCCTCAGATTCTCCACCTCCTTATCTCCAATCACTAACAAGGTTCACACCCACTTCTTAAATATTCATTCCTTTTCTAGTTTGCATTCTTCTCAGTCTTCTCCATAAATTCCTTCCTCTCCTCTTGCTAAACCACTTGTTAAACGTGTAGTTTCTTATAATCCCAAGTCTATTCCTTCTACTTCTTTCTGTTTCCCTGTAAAAACATCACATGATTTCTCAGTTACAAACTGGACATCTAAAAACTAGGATTTTTGTTAGGTGATTTAGACAACTCATTAAATGTGTTTTAGGTATGCAACTTGTTTGACCTGCTATGTGACTTTTTGGAAAACTTTTTTTAATTTAAATAGTATATAAACTAAATATTTTTTAACTAATTATTTATATTACATATTCATTTTTTAAAATTTATTATATGCCATCACCTTCACTCGAGTCATTGATTTTTGACGTGTTATGTCCTTGCCTTTTAATTATATATGTCATCACCTTCAATCGACAGTTGCATTCTATAAAAACTGTGAAAAATTTAGAAAACAAATGGTACGTATCTATTTTACGACTACTTCATTTCATTGAAAACAGATAGAGAGGGTTTATATATGCTTCCTTGCCAAAAACCAAAAAGAACAGAAAAAAAAAATTTAAAAAGAATTATAATAGCAATCGTTGATGAACAAGTTTAATGAGAATCATAATAAGGATTGTACTAATATATATATGTTAGTGAAATTCAAAGTTTAGAGAGAATGGAGGCACTAAAGTATGTTTGAGGCGTATACAAAATATTTTGTAAAGGTTTTATTTGTCCTTACTTATTTAAGTATGCTACAGAGTTTTTATGGTAAATACCCCCAAGATACAACAAATGCTTAAATACAATATTTAGCGACAATATTGTGTTTTAGAACAAGATATAAACTCTGTAATAATTCTAGAGATTCGATAATGACATGGGTATTATTTTATAAATGGACACAACCAGTTCAATTCACACAACCTTTACTTAAAAGCGCCTTTTCATTTGTAAAAGTATCTCTTCATTTCTAAAGGTATCTATTTATATATTCATGCAACTATTACAACGGATATATCCATTCCTAATAGTTGTTGAGATTTGTATGAAAGTATACAAACAATGAATAAACTAGTTCAAAACAACTTAAAGAACACATTAATATATTATAAATCAGCTCTAGAAAGCACCGCGGTGCTAGCTTTTTGATGCCACGATGCTAGGTGCACTACACCTATTTTTCTTTGTGGAAAACTAATGGGCACCGAGGCATTGCCTTTGGGCGCCAAGGTGCTCTAAGCCCAGCGCCGAGGTACTAAGCGTACTGCTACTTAAAATTCCTAATTCTTGTTTCAATTTCGCGACCTCAATTTTGAGCGCCACGTTGCTTCGAGCTGGCACAATACATATTAAAATTGTGTTTTTTAACCATTCTAATGTGATCTTTGAACTCAAAACACTTTAGAAAGATATATTACAATTTCTCTAACAATCCTTTACTAATTGTATTTCTCCATATTCAACAATGATAAACTTATACATACAATAAGGGATCTTTCGATTTTAACCTTCAATTAGTGAATATACTTCAAGGAATTCACAAGACAATAGTTTGCTTTGTCTTAAACTGTCTCTTAAAAAAATACCGGAAATATATCACATATGAGATATCCTAAATTTCAAATTATATTCTAATCATTTAGCACTATTTCGACATTTTGCTCGATATTAGATTCATGATCATTTACAAAACTAAACCATGATCTTGTTAGAACCAATACCATTCCTTATGTTCACTTAGGTGAAGTTTCAAATCATTTCTCTAGCTACTTTGACATTTGAACTTCATTACAAGTAAATACTTAACCTCAATGACGTAGCTAGTTTGCACCAAACATCTTGGAAGGGACAAATAAATTCTCAACACTAAGTCAGTCACATAACGATGAGTTGTTCTTACCCATTTAACTATGTAATAGCAGCATAACTATTACATAGTTGGGTCACCATCACCAGCGACTCTAACACAAAAGGCTTTAGTCCTATTCTACTATATGTGTCCTAGACCAAGTCTCTCAAAAGATCACTTGTCAAGAGATCTACTAGATTCTTGTTAGTCCTAATACAAATAATATTAATAACACCATCGATTATTTGTTATTTCACATATTCATGTTTGAAGCTGATATATCTAGACTTTCTATTATAAACTGTTATAAGCACTAGGCAATGTAACTTCACGATCATATTACAAAGAAACAAATGGCATTGGTGGTGGCCACAACTCAATATCAAACAATAAGTTTCTTAGACATTCCACTTCCTTGCCTGTGGCCGTAAGTGCTATAAACTCACTCTATTGTTGAGTGAGTTATGCACTTTTGTTTCTTAAAAACCCAAGACATGACTCCGCCTACAATTGTGAAAATCTAACCCGATGTGGTTTTATTATCTTTTGTATTGGTTATCCAACTAGCATCCAAGTACCCTTATACTATCGTGAGATAACCATTGTAAAACAAACCCAAATTAATGATCCTTTTAAGATAACCAAGTATCCTACCAATTGCATTTCAGTGATCAACACTTAGGTTACCCATAAATCTTGACATTTTACATACCATAAATGCAAGATCCAACCTTGTACAATGCATAGACATCTAGCTACCAATCGCACTAGCATACTTAAGCTGTGCTACAGCTCGGCCAGCATTTTGTAGTAATTTAATACTAGAATCATATGGAGTATTAGCTTCTTTAAACTTAAATTATTGAATTTAAGAAGCAGCTTTTTAATATAATGAGATTAAAACAACGAGTAACCGACACTTCACTTCCTCACTTTTACACCTAAAATAGTATCTAACTCATAAAGATCTTTCATCTTAAACTATGAAGTTAGTTACTTCTTAGTGTCATTTACCTCTTGCATGTTTGTTCCAAAGATAAGCAAGTCATCAACATACAAACATATGATCATACTAAAACCATTTGTAAATCTAGAATATATACATTTGTTCACATTATCATGCTTAAAGCCGTGAGACAATATAACCGAATCAAATTTCTCATGCCATTGTTTTAGCACTTTCTTTAATCCATAAAGCGACTAAACTAACTTCTAAACCTTATTCTCATTTCCAAGCAACACAAACTCTTGGGTTGTTCTATATAGATTTCCTCATCAAGATCACCATTAGAAAAGATGTCTTTATATCCATTTAGTGTATATGCAAATTGTATATGGAAGCAATTGTACATAGCATTATAATAGATGTCAATCTAGTTACCGGAGCATATGTGTCGAAGTAGACTATACCATGCTTTTGTTTAAAATCGTTGGCCATCAATCTAGCCTTGAAAGTTTGTATAGACCTATCAGTATTGTACTTTCTTCTAAACACCCATTTGTTGCTTATCAATTTTGATCTTGGAGGGAGAGCAACTAAAACCTATGTTCCATTAGACATTATTGAATCTATTTCATCATTTACAGCCTTTCTCTAAAAGGAGGTATCTCTAGATGACAGGACTTCACTAAATGTCTTAGGATCTTCTTCAGTATTTAGCAACAAAGATATTTTGTTAAGTATACCTTTTTTTTCTTTCAACCAAGAAGGTTAAAGCTTGAGATGAAATAAAATCCAATGCTAAACTCTTTTCCTTTTTTTTCATGTTGACTTCTCCTCTATTGAAAAGATATCATAGACTATTTATTTTTATTAGTGGAGGTATCAGTAGGAAAATCACATGGTTGATCAACTTTAGATCCTAAATCAATGGTAGAATTAATACTAAATTTATTTTCAATAAATTCTACTTCTCTTGATTCCACTGTTACATTAGAATCTAAATTCAATAATTTATATGCTTTGAAATTTTTAGCATACCCTACAAAAACACATGTAATTCCTCTTGCACTTAACTTTGATGTTTTAGGATTATGCACTTTATAGAAAGCTAAACAGCACCACGCCCTTGATTCATCAACCTTAGTTTCCTTCCTTTTTCATATTTATTTCATTTGGAGAGACATGTGTTTTCATTGATGTAAGCCTATTATGAACATGACATGCAGTAACTGAAGTTTCTCACCATAAATTATTTGAAAATTTAGCATTAAGAAGCATAGAGTTAATCATATATGTAAAGATCTTATTTTTTTATTTCAGTCAAACCATTTTGTTAAGGAACAAAAAGGGTGAATTTTGGTGAATAATACCATGTTCTTCACAGAAGGCATGAAACTCCTTAGAAAAATATTCACCACCCCTATCACTTCAGACCATTTCGATATTTCTATCTTTTGGTTCGCAACTCCAGCCTTAAAAAGTTTAAGCTTATCCAAGACTTCATCCTTTGTTCTAATCAAGAACACATATATGTATCTAACACAATCATCTATAAAAGTGATAAAGTGTTTCTTTCCTCCTCTTGTCAAAAGTCTATTATACTTACAAGTATCAGTATAGATCAAATCCAACAATTGAATATTTCGTTCGGCTTTAGGAAACGATTTCTTAGTCATCTTTCATTGTATGCAAATTTCACACTTATCATATTTTTGATCTTTGAAATTAATCAAACTATGTTTAGACATGTATTTTAAAAATCTAAAATTTAAGTATGCTAACTTAGCATGCCAAACATGAAAAGAGTCAACCATATAAATGGAATTTATGACTTCTTTATTATTGATACTAAGTTTGTACACGCCATTACAGAAATAACCTTTTCACACAAAGACTCCATTCTTTGATACAATACATGTATTGTTCTCAAATACAATCTTTGGTCCATTTTTACACAATAGACTAGTGGATACAAAGGTTCTCCCTTATCTTGGGAACATAAAAGACATTTCTCAAAGCCATTTTCTCCTAGAAGTAAAGGTAAACTCCACTACACCTTTCCCAACAACTGTCGCTGAGTCATGGTTACCCATGATAACTGTTTGTCCATCCTTTTCCTTTAAATATGACAAAAATAATTTCTTGTCATTGCAAAGATGAACAGTGAGGACTTAATTGTAGCCATATTGGTTTTGGTAATCATGTCAATTTGCCTATCTGAGAGCATTGTAAAACACTCTTTGGATTTCTCTTCAAAGACATTGACTTTGTTGGAGTTACTTTCTTTCTTATCCTTCTTGAACTTCTTGTCATTATTGGCTTTAAAGTTCTTTTGAAACTTACTATCTTTGACAATATTAACTTTAGAGGAATTCAAAATCTCGTCCTTGGGAACACGAGACGTAGTCTTCTCCTTGATTATCAAGCGTTTTGCCAATCCTTCAAAGTTATGTCAATTCTCCAATGAAGAAGATTCTTTCTATAATCATATTTCTAGGTAATTTAGCAATACTAGCCTCCACTACGAACGATTTAGAAATCTCAACATTTAATTCATCAAGGTTAGCTACAATGACTTGCAATACATGTATTTGATCAAGAATGGACTTCATCTCATACATAACAAATCCTAAATATTTCAATATAGAGAATTTGTTCATACCTTCTTTATTGGCTTTGTATTCGAGAGTTTTCCAAATCTTTACTAGAGATTGCATCGAGTTATAAAGACTATAGTGCCTCTCCAACAGTGTTTTGCGAATGTGACACTAGTACATCACTTCATCATCTTCACATTTTCCACTTACAATCTTCACATCATCGAATTGTCCTCTTTTAGTTTTGGGAGCGGCTTTGTCTTTGAATCGAGCATGTAAGATCTTGAACACCATGAGTAAGAAGATTAACTTCCCCTTCTAGCAAGTAAAATTCATGCCATCAAAACAAGAAGTTACACATTTGGGTTGAGAAAGGACACCATATTCTTGTCGCCCTCCACCATAGAAATTTATATCCTTTAAGATTGTTAGTAAATTTGAGTATTTAAAGAGAATGATGGCTTCAAATTTATGGAAATAAAAGTATGTTTGAGGCATGTACAAAACATTTTTCTTAAAGGTTTTATTTGCACACACTTATTCAAATTTACTAAAAAGATTTTGTAGCAAATTACCCCCAAGATACAAAAGACACTTGAACACACTATCTTACAACAATATTGTGTTCTAGAACAAGATATGAACTCTGTAAGAATTCTAGAGATTTGATAATGATAGGGGTACATTTCATGAATATACATAATTGGTTCAATCCATACAACCTTAACTTAAAGGTACCTTTTCATTTGTAAAGGTATTTCTTCATTTATAAAGGTATGCATTCATTATCAATGCAACTGTTGTAACGAATATGTTTGTTGCTAATAGTGTTCAGGTTTGTATGAAAGCATACAACCAATGAATACACTAGTTCCAAACAACTCAAAGAACACATTAATACATTATGAATCAGCTCAGGAGAGCGTCGTAACGCCAACTTTTCAACGCCGCGGCACTAGGTGCGCTACACCCATTTTTCTTGTGGAACATTGCTGCCTTTGGGCACCACAGTGTTGGAGATGCCTCGACCTAGCACCGAGTGCATTATTGTTTTGGCTAGAGCACTGAGGCGCTCCATGCAAGTACAAAACACATTAAAATTATGTTTCCTAACTATTCTAATGTGATCTTTATACTTAAAACACTTTAGAGAGATATATTATAATCTCTCTAACAATATATTAATGATTTTTTTCATATAAGTCGTTTAGATTTGTGTGATAGGTTTATATATTTTGTATCCGTATTTGGCAGAGTAGGTTAGCATACCTATAAAAGAAATGATCTTTACATTAAGATGTGTAATGAGAATCATAATAAGGTTTGTACATGACATTTTTTTTTATAAGCAGTATATAAACGATTTGTCCAACAGGGTTCATATATATATATATATATATATATATATTAGAAAATATGAGGTTTATATATTGATGAAGAATAGTAGAGTTTTATAAGTGGCTCATAAAAAAGTAACAAAAGAAGATGATACATCTATAAGAAACGTCAATTGAATAATGTACCTTTTTCCACTACCCCTATTTTCTCTTTATTTTCCTTCGCAAAAACGTTATTTTTCTATCGATTATTAGAAAATTAAGAGCAAAATAAAATAGGTGAAAAAATATTTTTAATATGAGCCTAAGGCTCTGATGGTTGCCTAAAACCTATGCTATAGTATAAAATATTACATCAATAATGTAATTAAGATAGGCTTCTATTTTTAAAAATTGATTAGTAACATAAATAGAAACATAATTATTAAAAACTCGTTCTCATATATCTATATATATATATATATATATATATATGAAAGAGAGAGAACATGCGAAAGAGAAATGCCTAAGGTACTAATATACAAGGATTTGGGAGTATAAGGCCAAGTTAGAATATTGAAAATCAATATCAATCACAAAAGAATATAAGATACCAGCTTTTTTAGTATTGTAATTAGGATAGTTTGCGTTTTTACTTTTACATAATAGAAAAAAAATAAGCATAAATTAGAGCTTTTTAATTAGTGTTTAAATAATTCATCGAAAACTACTTTTTAACTTCAAAAGAGATTTTGAACCTGTTTGGTTCAATAAGGTAAAACCTATTATTAGTATAAAAAGTAATGTAATTCAAAGATATAGACGAAATTTTTAATTTGTTCCTTTTAAATAAAAGGTCAAAATGTAAATAAAAAAGCTTTTTAGAAGCACTTTTTCATAAACATCAAATACTTGTCTTGTCTTAAAAATACTTATAAAAACAAAAAACACTTTTCAACCATCCAAACATATTAAAAAACAAATTTTAGAATAAATAAGGTAAAAGCATTTTTCTTAAGCCATTCCAAATCTCGTGGGCGAGACGTTTATTCTTTTAATTTCCACTGGTTATAAATGCTTATTAAGTGGAAGCATATATAACTATAGAAATAATGGAATATATTAAACACTCGCCACGTCTCCACCAATCTATGAACATATTGTTATTTTAATTTTGTTTATTATTATTTGTTTAGTTTTTAAATGATAATAAAAAAATAAAATAAATTAAGTGGTCCAATATATCCATATTTTTAAGGGATGTCAACCAAAGGTTATTTTGAACTCTTATAACATTTCAAAAAAAAAAAAAAAACCTCTTTTCAAATTGATGGTAATGTATACCTTGAGGATGGGTGTGTTTTTTCAATATAAAAATTATTGTGCATAAATTGGAAGGTCCCTAAACCTAGTAGTTATACAGAGAAATACACCATCTTTCTAAATTGTTTATGATTTAGAAGAGTCTCTCCATTTATAAAATTTTCTTCAAGAATTCTTACAGTGATACTCTCCATTCATCCTTGTGTTTATCAATAGCTGGAGGTTAGAATTTATTTCCTTTATGTTTCTGCATTTAGATGATTTTTATGCAATTTGGTTCATTTATATATATAAAAAATTCTTGCATTTGGTCTTAGAGCCTTGTTTTATTTCTTCCTTGATTTGCATGAATAGGTTCTTAAAGTTTATTGAAGTTTTTCAAAATACCCAAAACTTTGTTGTACATGAAACCATTTTTTGATTTTTTTTTTTTTTTTTATGAAAACCAACTTAAGAGATCATTAGGAAATTGATTTTCTAACATTTATGGGCTTTTAAAAAGTCAATTTTGGTGCCTAGAAGGTCTAGAAAGGATTGGGTCTACAATTGGACCCATTTGGGTCTTTTTTGGGTCAACAAAACCTAGTTTCATGAAGAGGACGAATTTCAAGTCCAAAAATGACGTGTTGTTTATGGCGCATTTCTCGCCTTAAAAATGACATGTCATTTTTTATATTGAAAAATGACATGTTGTTTTACTCAAAGGGGGAAAGCTAGTAGTTCTGAAAACGACATGTTGTTTTCATTAATAATAAAAATGACATGTCGTTTTAAGGGGGCATTTTTTTATGAAAAAAAATTAAAAAAATTAATTAATTTTGTTTTAGTATTTTTTACAGAATTTTTTATTTGGATATTTTAGAAAATTAATTTTTGATGAATCTAAAATGAATTTAGTGAAATCCAAGATTTTATTATTTATGTTTAAATAAAATTTTAGAAATTTATTTTAGATATGGTTATAAATTTATGCATAATTTATTTTATATGTATCCTTTAGTTGTTATATTCTGATGCATACAATTTCATGAATATTTTATGCATGAAAATTAAATGTCTCAAGTGATTTATATAATTTTAAATAATTTAAGAGTAGCCACAATATCTTTGATTATATTAAAATTATACGTTAAGTTTTTTTTGAATCACATGTAGTTAAATGGACATTAATTCTAACCAATTATGTTTGGTATAATAAAATTTATCCTATAGGAAAATTTATTTTATTTTCATAATTATTTTCCTAATTTGCCCACTGGGATTCAGAAATAGAATATAATTTAATAGTTTTATCACAACGCTGTATGTGAATTAGAAACTTGGCACTTTTTATATATCATATGATTCATAATTTTTGTAGCATGATTTATATTGGTAAAACATGACTTATAGTTATTAGCTTCTAATTTTGTGACATGAGCATGTATGTTTGATGTATTGCAATAATTCAACATGTAAATATATCTGATATGAAAAGTGATATTCTCAAGCTTAAGGGTGACAATCACAAAGTTTGAAAGGAGAGGGCTCTCCTTCATTTAGGGTGGATAGACATTGACTATGTCGTCAAGAAAGATGAACCGCCCCTACCACTAAGACCAGCATTCCAGATGATGTTGAACGATGTGAAAAATGGGAGCAATCTAGTCGCCTCTCAGTTATGTTCATAAAGGCCAAGATCTCTATTGGGATTTGGTTCGATCGATCAATATGACAATGTCTGAGCACTACTAAAGGCTATTGATGACCAGTTTGAGTCTTCAAATAAGGCATTGGCTAGCACCCTGATCATGCAGCTTTCATTCTTGAAGCTTGCTGATATAAGAGGCATGCATGAGCATATCATGCACGTGAGGGACATTGTGGCTTAACTAAAAATACTTGAGGTTGAGATGTCTGATTCTTTTCTTGTTCATTACATTCTGAGCACTCTACCCTTGGAGTATGGCCCTTTTAAGATCTCTTATAATACACATAAGGACAAATGGCTAATTAATGAGTTGTTGGCCAAGTATGTTCAGGAGGAAGGAAGACTCATTATGGAACAGGGAGAGAAAGTAAATCTGGCAACCCAAGGAAATAAAAACAAATTTCAAGCTAAGCAAAAGGAGAAAGGCAAGGTTCTTGCCTACCTAGATATTAAGAAGGAGTTCAAGTGCTTCTTTTGCAAAAAGAAGAGACACATAAAGAAGGACTGCTTTAAATTCTGGGAGTGGCTTGACAAATAAAGGTACTCAGCTCCACTTATCAATTATGAATTCAATATTTTTGATGTTAACTATAACACATGGTGGATTGACTCTAGTTCTACAATCTATGTTACCAATTCCTTACAAGGATTGCATGATCAAAGGAAGCTAATGGGAAGTGAGCAAAACATCTACTCTAGAAATAATATGCGCTCACATATGGAAGCTATAGGAACGTGCAAACTAGTTTCAAGTGATGGTTTTATTTTGTGTTTGGAAAAAACATTATATATTCCTATTTTTTCTAGAAATTTAATTTCAATTTTTATACTTGTATCAGTTGGATACTCCTTTAATTTTTTAGAATCTTCTTCAGTTTATTTTATAAATCTAATATTTTTGGATGTGGTACTTTGTCTGATGGTCCTTTTTGTCTTAATTTAAAAAATGATGCCAATTATACTACTATGCATGTTCATGAAAATGTTGGTATAAAGCGATGTGTTGTGAATGATGAATCCTCTATGTTATGGCACTAGAGATTGGAACATGTCTCCATTGAGAGAATTAAGAGATTAGTAAATGATAGAGTACTTAATACTTTAGATTTTACTAATTTTGATACTTATGTGGACTGCATTAAGGGTAAGTAGACCAATAAGACAAAGAAGGGTGCCAAGAGGAGTTCTGATTTATCGGAAATCATACATATGGATATTTGTAGTCCAAACATGGATGCATACTTTCAAAGGTTCTTCATTTCTTTCATAGATGACTACTCACGATACATATATTTCTACTTGCTTAACAATAAAAATGAAGCACTTGATACTTTTAAGGTCTTTAAAGCAGAAGTAGAGAAATAATACGGAAAGCAAATTAAGATCGTGAGATCAGATAGAGGTGGAGAGTATTATGGTCGATACACTGAGCATGGACAAGCATCTGGTCCATTTGCAAAGTTTCTTGAAAAGCATAGGATTGTTACCCAATACACTATGCATGGTTTTTAGACTTGAAAGGTGTAGCTGAAAGAAGAAACAGAACATTATTGGGCATGAAGCGGAGTATGTTTGCTAGCTTTAAACTTCTTGAGCCCTTATGGACTGCTCTTAAGACGGTAATGTACGCATTGAACCAAGTTCCAACGAAGGCCGTTGCAAAGACGCCTTTTGAGTTATTCAAATGTTAGAAACTGAGTTTGCGATATGCACATGTTTGGGGATGCCTGTAGGAGGTAAGAGTTTAAAATTCACAAGAAAAGAAGCTAGACCCAAGGACCATAAGTGGCTATTTTATTGGATATGCTGAATGTTTGGTGGCAACGCCCCAAAAATGTTTTTCTTAAACGGTGGATGTATGTAGTATAGAAAAGTTGTCGTATCTACAAGGAGATGAAAATTTGTACCTCGACAAATTGTTAAAAATAAACGGTCAAAAATGCAAGCGATTTTTCGAAGCAAAGTTTAAAAGAAATAAATATTTTTGTGATTTTTTTAATTCAAAATTTAAAGCATAAAATTAAAACAGTGAAGCTTTGAGAATCCCTTGTATGTTTTGCAACTGATATGAAATTTTAACTCTAATTAATAGTTATCTAAAGTATTTGATTTATTATATCTTTTCTCATTAATTGCAAGCACTTTTATTATTTATATAGGTCAACCGAGAGCGACAATATAGCAAGCCATAATACAGTAAGGGTTTTCCTATAAAGACTAGCAAAATAATCATCTCTCACTAATGATTTGGTGCACTAATTATGAAAATTATAACCGCTGTCACTCAATTATAATTAACATAATTTTAAGATAGAAAAGATAATAACAAATCAAAATTAATATATTTCTATGGAATAAATTATTAATTTTAGTAGCACTTCGTCTTATGAAATATCTAGAATCGACAATATAACAAGTCATACTGTAGTAAAAGACATTTTATAAAATTAAGCATTATTTCATTATTATTAATTATGCAACACAATTAAATTACATAAAGAAAGCATGACTGAATTTATGTAAAATTTAGCAGCATAACAACACCAACAACAATTATGAAAATCTTAAAAATATAATTTATTCCATAAAAATATAAACATTACAAAGCAGATGTAGAGTTAAAAATCCATACCAGAGTACTATGTATACAAGATTATCTCTCTGCCTCACTAGACTCTCTACACTAATTTAGGCATTATTTTATTATATATTATTATTATTATTATTATTTTAATAATAGAAAAAGAAAGAAACGTCCGAAGGCCTTTTTTTGGAATGCCTAAGGACGGGAGAATGGAAGGCTATTTATAGTGTTAAAAATTTACTGTTTTTATTTTTTAATTATTATTTTTATTATATTTTATTATCTAATAATCGGATTATGTTGATCCGTTTCTTCTTTTTTCCACGCTGAGTTTTGTTTCTTGAGTATCTGAAAATTTGGTTGAGGTCCTCTGCTTCTCAGTGGTTGAACGTACAAAAATAACATGATATGGACCGTTCATTTCGTGATCCAAGGGTTATTAAATGCGGTCAAAATTGGGCCCAGGCGAGGCCCATGTGGCCCACAAACAGAGACCGTCAAATCGGTCAAAGCATTCGCATCAAACGGCTAGAAGAAAGGCTTCAGTATAAACAACTGCACGCTATTGGACACTGCCTGAGATGTTCTCTGATGAGTGTGGACTTTGTCGGCGCGTGTAGTGCACGCGCCAATCGAAATTAGCAAAGTGGAAGCACTGTGACGCGAGGCTGACGCCATTGATGATGTGTTGACACATGTCCCTTCCTCGAAAGGCTGAGATCGTTTGGGCGGCTCATCCAAAGGTCAAAAACTCGCCACATGTCCTCTTAAATTCAAATCTAAATTTTTGATGCATTTGATGTCCCATTTTGTCCCTTTTTGCACCGTTTTGCTCCGTTTTTTCTCCAAATTTCAAATCTAAAAATCACAACACACTAAAATTAATTATTTTACAAACATAATATTTACAAAAATATTAAAAATATTTATTTTACATTAAAACACATAAAATTAATTAAAAATAGATAAAAACGTCTAAAATTAACAAGCCTTAACGGATATGCTATTTAAGACTCGATATTATTTTTAGAAATTACTAGAAATATACTAAAACATATTTAAAGGCTCAAAACTTAGTTACAAATATTTTAAGACTTAAAATAAAATCACACAACTTTATTTTTACGGTTTTCAAACAAAACACATATTTAACACACCGAAACGACTTTAAAAATTACCAGAAATAACATTAAACATAAAAACACACTAAAAATACATTTTTAAACACATTTACATACTAAGACACAAAAATACTTATTAACACAAAAATACTATCAATTAGAGGTTTTAATGAGAAATAAAAGCATAAATAAATTATTTAAGCCTTGTAAAATATACACTTTTACAGTCTCATCACTAAATGATCTAAGGGATATAGATTTTATTGTCTATCTCACAATACTAGATTTGTGGAATCAAGGAATAAAAAATTTCTTAAGAATGACTTGATTAGTGAGAGCAATCGATCCTAGAACACTGTTCTTGAAAAAGATCATACAAATGCTCAACCTTCTACTTCATGTGATAGAGTGATTGTTGTACACAACATACATAGAGTTCAAATGCATGATGAACAACAACAAGTCATTTGAGTTTCATAGATTACTGACTAAGAAATAGTGGATCCAACTAAACAACAGATACAAGAAACTGTTAAACAGCCTGTTGAACAACATGCTCCTTAAGAGAATGTTGAACCAAAATTAAGGAGATCTACTAGAGAAAAGCGATCAGCGATACCTAGTTACTATATTTTATATTTACAAAAGTCTGACTACAATGCTGGAGCCAAAAATGATCTTGAAACATTTTAACGGGCTATGAGTTCTAAGGAATCTAACTTATGGTATAGTGCCATGAAAGACGAAATGAATTCTATGACATCTAATAAAGTTTGGGATCTCATTGAGTTGCCTGATGGTGTAAGAGACATTGGATGTAAGTGGGCCTTTAAACCAAAGAAAGACTCATTGAGCAATATTGAGAGACATAAGGCAAGACCTGTTGCCAAAGGATTCACTCAAAGAGAAGAAATCGACTACACAGGGACCCTTTCTCCTGTATCTAAAAAGGATTCTCTTTGAGCTATTATGGCATTGGTTTCCCATTTTGATTTGGATTTAGAACAAATGAATGTAAAAATGGCCTTTCGCAATGGTGATCTAGAGGAAGAGGTTTTATATGAAACAATTAGAAGGATTTTCCTCTAGTGATGGTGAGCATTTAGTCTGCAAGCTTAAGAAAACCATACATGGATTGAAACAAGCCTCTTGCCAATGGTATTTAAAGCTCTATGACGTTATCTCTTCATTTGGTTTTGAAAAGAATATCACGGATTAATATATATACCAAAAGGTCAATGGGAGCAGGATTTGTTTCCTTAGGCTATATGTGGATGATATATTACTTGCAACTAATGATAGGGGATTACTATATGAGGTAAAGCAATTTCTCTCACAGAACTTTGATATGAAGGATATAAGAGAGGCATCTTATGTATTGGTATTAAGATCCATAGGGACAAATCTCAATGCATTTTGAGTTTGTCTCAGGAGACCTATATCAACAAGGTTCTAGCAAGGTTTCAGATGAAGGATTGTTCACCAATTGTGGCACCAATTATAAAGGGTGATAGGTTCAATTTAAACTAGTGCTTGAAAAATGAGCTCGAATGGGAACAAATGAAAAACATTCCACATGCTTCAGCCGTTGGAAGCCTAATATATGCTTAGGCCTGCATAAAACCTGACATTACATTTGCTGTAGGAATGTTGAGCAGAAATTAGAGTAACATAGGTGTTGACCACTAAAGAGCTGCAAAGAGGGGATGAGGTACCTTCAAGGGACTAAGGACTACATTATCATGTATAAATGAACTGACATTCTAAAGGTGATTGGATACTCTGATTTAGACTTTACTAGCTATGTTGATTTGCACGTTTAGTCATGTTTTCATGTTTATCGATGGAGCTATATCTTGGAGGAGTGAAAAACAGACTTTGACTACTACCTTTATTATGCCGAGTTTGTTCTTGTTTTGAAGCTACTTTTCATAATGTATAGTAGAAGAGTTTTATATTTGGGCTTTGAATATAGATTCTATTTTTAGGCCATTGAGATTGTACTATGACAATTCAGCTATGATGTTTATAGCTAAGGACAACAAGAATGGTTGTTGAATTAAACACAACTACATTAAGTACTGAGCTATAAGAGAACATGTTAAAGAAAAGAAAGTGGTCATCTAGCACATTAGCATTGAGTTGATGATTGCCGATCCTTCAACTAAGGCATGCCACCAAAGAATTTTAAGGATCATGCAGTACGAATAGGACCTAGTTCCATGATGTGAATTTCATTGTACATACATTTGCTATTTTAGTGAAACTCTTATTCAGTTGTAATCTTTTCTCATATTTAGTTGCACACATATTTAGTTATTTTAAGAAAGATCAATTAAGTTGGACCTAGAATAAACATAGGGTTTATTCATTAAGTTATATTACCATTTATGAGTTAATATTAAGGAATATAATGTGTTATAATACATGGAAGATAATACTCATTCTAAAAGAACTTATCGTCATGATTTATGTGTTTATTCCTTAAGTTTGAGATTGGTTGATTTTGGTTATGTAGAAAACCTATGTCGAACAAGTGGAAGAATGTTGTTTTAATTTTATTTATTATTATTTATTTAGTTTTTAAATGATAATAAATAAATAAAATAAATTATAAGTGGTTCAATATATCCCTATTTTTAAGGGATGTCAACTAAATGTTATTCTGAACTCTTATAAGAATCAAGAAAAAAAGGCCTCTTTTTAGATCGCTGGTAATGTACACCCTGACGGTTGGTGTGCTTTTTCAATATAAAAATTATTACGTATAAATCAGAGGGTCCTTGAGCCTAGTAGTTATACATAGAAATACAACATCTTTCTAAATTGCTAAGGTTTAGAAGAGTCTCTTCTTTGATAAAATTTTCTTTAAGAATTCTTATAGAGATACTATCCATTCATTCTTGTGTTTATCAGTGGCTAAAAGCCAGTGTTTATGCAATTTAGTTCATGCATATTTTGAAAATCATAATTATGTATATGAAAAATTCTTACACATATCATATTCAAAATTGTTACCAAAAAATTATGTTATTGTTTATAGAATATGATTTGGAATCAATTAATTAATTTGGAAAATTAATGATTTTTACGTGTTTCTAGTCCAACGTTAAATTCTTATATTAATATATATTCAAGAAAAAAGGATCTTTTTCTCTTAGGATCCTACATAGATTTGATATCAAATTTAACAAATGCTATATTAAATGGTTCCAAATTTAACACCAAATATAGTGTATATGAGAATTTGACATTGGTTGTTTTGTTAATTTTGTAGATCAAATTTTATTTCAAATTAAATAATATACATATTTAAAAAAAATAGCCGTAAATGATTATCAATTACATGGGAATTTGACCTTGGACAATGACCGGATCCTCCAGTAATAACAGATGAAGATCAAACACAAGGAATCCAACGAAAAAAGACCCGATCCATAAAAATCAAGCACGACTAAAACTTATTAAAAAGAACTACTATAGTTGATGGATATAACTAGCCATGGATCCACACAAAGAAACATGCCCCTGTTAAGAAACATGTTTTCAATAATTTTTTTATGGAAAGTTATAATCTTTTAAGATGTGCCCCACTCCATTGGTTAGTACTTTTCACCTATTGCTCTCTCTTTCCTTCTTATTTCTTCTGTCCTATGATCACTATTATTTGATTTTTTTTTCTTTTACTTCCTAAAATAGTGATGAGCTTAAATCCATCCACCCCAAAATTCAAAAAGAAAAAAAATAGTATCATGACATCAGCCTATATGCAAATCATTTTCTTTAAAGTTTTTAATAAATTGTCCAACTTGGCATGGTGCTCTATTCATCTTTCGTTATTTTAATTAAGTTTTTTCCTTTCTGGCATAAGTATTACATATCGTATCAGGTATTTTAATGTTTTCGTATTCCCTTGTTTTTGTCTCCTTTAATTGTTTTTCTTTTTAATTTCTTTCCACAATTCATACAACCTTCCTAGAACTACATATGGAGTTTTTTTTCCTTAACAGGTCATTTTGTCTATTTTATATATTTCTAGTTCATCTTTAAATTTATTATATTGCTTTATGCATAACAAATAATTAAATGAATTAATTCTAGTTTTAAACTCATAGATCAATTACGTAAAAAAATTAAAATCAATTCAATTGGAGATAAATGAAACTTCTTAATAGTATAAAATTTTGACAGTAATTTTAAGGACTAATTATAAAAATTCCCTATTGAATTATAGCCTTTTTACCTCCAAACTATTAAATAAAATGGCCATTCTATCAGAATTTCAATAGAAAATTGAAAAAATAATTTTGAAATTGGTGGTGTTTTGTTAATTCTACTTATAAAAATTAAAACTATAATAAAATAGTCATTATTGATGATTAAACCTATCATACCATTTGAATCCTTTTTTTTTTATATACCAAAATTTTCTTTAAAATTTTATTTTTCTTCACACCTAGAAAGTATTTTAAAATTTTAAAAGATATATATATATATATATATATATATATACACACACACTAGTGAAATTCAAAAGAATATAATAGAAATATATTTAAAATAACAAAAAAATATAACACAAATTCTTCAAAGGGAAAAAAAGCTCTAATAGTATTAATAAAACTTTTTGATACTTTTGTAGTTTTCATTAGTATTTATGCCTTTTAGACATACAAAATACTTTTTAGGTATGAAAAATTTATTATTTTTTTAAAAAAACTTTAGTATATCAAAAAAAGAGGGATCCAAATGATATTATATTTTTAATTATTTTTTTTGTTTTTAATCATTAATAAAGACTATTTTTACTATAATTTTAATTTTTTGGTTATTTTATAAGTAATAATACAAAAAATAACCCTAATTTTAATATCATTTGTCAATTTGCTATCAAAATGCTAATAGAAGGATCATTTTTGTTAATAGTTTATATTTCAAGGGGAATAGATGTTATGTTTTGAAATTTAGGGTTCAACATGTTACAAGGGTTGTAGTTCAGGGGAAATTTTTATAATTAATCCTAATTTTAATGATTTTATATTAAGGTGATTTGTGCCTACATTAAAATGAAAGTCTACATCAGCCTTTGTATAAAAGCAATCGTTCGAGACCAAACCTCAAATATTAGAGACACGAGCTACACGATATGGAAATAAACCTAGCCGCATACTAATACCTACACCATTGATTATTAACTCAAATGAGTGGGGCACACAAACAAAAGTGATAGACAGGGGACCGCTTTCATTATTACAAAGCAACTCCTACTTGGTAAAAAAATGTATCACTGTTATCAAAGCAAGAAACTTAAATAGCCCCACAATACAAAGAGGATAACTAATGGTATACAGATCAACATGATCATTGAGGATAGATCAATGGGGACTTATATAATTCCATCACTGAGAAGCACCAACAAGGAATTGACAAAGACCTACACAATTCCCTATGGAAGCACCACCACCGCATCAATGTAGATCCATACGATTCCACCAACAAGAAGCACTACAACGCCGAGAATGTAATGCTTGGAAAAATCTAGAATTGATAAGTATGATTAATTAAGGATTTTTCTATAACTACGGCTTTAAATTCGTAAGAAATATAAGTTTAGAATTTATAAGTTTAAGTTTTGATAAGAGTTTTCATAAACATTTATGAGACGAAATAAAAAAGCTAAGAAAATGGTTGACCTTAGATAAGTCAATGTGTCCTTAATAGTTCGACAGGAATTTTGGTCTGATAAATCAATCATCCAACCAATTACACTAGAAAGAATTCATGTAATTAAGTCAAGGGTCTCCTTTGAAACCCAAATAATTTATTTATGCATAAAAATTTGTGGAGTTTCAGCTAAAATTCCACAACTCTGCAATTAAATTAAAATCAGTAATATACAATTCCATTAAGTGCTAAGAGAATTGAGGTTGAAAACCTCTTGTAACACTTGAAAAATTCAAAGTTTGAATCGCGACTTAATCATGATTTACAATTGCAAATTTTTCCTAATTAACACGCATTTTGAGGATGTTAATAACTAAAAGACTTTGGTAATAAATAATGTTATAATTCTACAATTATTCAAAGTACTAAACTAGACTTTTATGATTTAACAATTTCATGTATAGGTCAAAGTAATGGCCATTATAAGAATCTTACTTAAAATATCTAAATTGTGATTAATTGATAAAAAAGGAATTTCCAACTTAGTATGATTATGTAGAATTCCTAGATGATATCAGTTTAGTAAGAGAATAGATCAAGAGTGATCATCAGACTATAATTCAACAAATAGTGAGCATAAAGTTCATGAATGCAAGATTGATCTTGAGTTCTATGAGATCGCAAGACATAATAAGAATTTTCTAAGTCATAAGGATTATTAGAAACTTGAGAATTTTCAATATCCTATATGTGCACAGTTAGTTATTTACTAGTGTAAATAATTATATGAAATTCATAATAATAATAATAATAGTAAAAAGATGTTAACAAAGTCCACAAGCATTGCACGAGCCTTTAAGGGAATTCAATATCATAAGCAGATTAATTTTAAATCCATAATGTGATTAAGGTAAGTTTAAAAAGCATCAATAGATTAGATGGAGACCCATAAACATCTTTTTACTATGAAGAATTCAGGTTATAAAACATAAATTATGTTAAGTTTAGAATTTGCTTTAAATTGATTTACACATAGTGAATTTAAATTGCAAAAATTTTTAAATAAATTACAACCATTATTTTTATGTAATAATTTAAATATGATATGTTTAGGTGATACAGGAAGATAGTTTTTATTAAGATAAAAAAGACGGATTCATTTAAATAAAAAGGAGGTTCAATCCATTTACTTAAGAGCAAGTAATTTTTAGAATATCAACATGTTTTAAATACTAAATATGTTTTCATATTATGTATGATGACACAACGAATGAAAGAAGAAAATTGTATTGAGAAACATATGTTTTATTTATAAGTTAGCATTTTAAAATTTTAGAATTTACAAAAGATTACTTTGATCAAAGAAATTGAATTTTAATATTTGATCAAAGCTTATGAATACATACTTTCATTCTTAAAAAAAAATAGTGAAATAGTTAATTACCAAAAAGTGTGAAGATTTAGCATTTTAAAATAGAAGCATGAAATTCAAAAAATAAGCTTAGATTTATGTAAATAATTTATGGACAATATAATGATATTAGCAAAAAAAATAATAAATTTAGAATTTATTTAATTATTTTTAGAAAGACCAACACTATTACAGTTTTAAAAGTACAACTATGTTTACAGAAATTTCAAAGTTTATGGATCAAAGTGATTAAACCAACACGACACAAATTAGACTGTGAGGACTTATAACAGTGTCTATATATTTGTGAGTGTAAAAAAATTCTAGCCAATCAAAAATTAGCTTCTTTTTTTCTACTTTCTCTACCCTTTCTCTCCTCCAACCCCAATCAAGATTTCGGTGTTAGCTTCTGACATCTCCTACACCAGTGGATAGATCTTGGCGAGTTAAGTTCAACAACATGTCGTGTTGCTTGTAACTCCACCAACGAAGCCTGTACTCGTCAGTCAAAGCCCATGGAAAATCCACTTCTTTTTGGTTCAATTTCTCTAACGTTCGAACATCAATCCATACAATCTTAGTGTTTGGAGATTCCGATGAATGAGGGGAACAAAACAGCACCAATTTCACATGTCAAAACGACACCACATCATCGAAGTCATCAATTTTTACCATCAAACCACTGTCGGGTCTTATTATTTCTGGCAATGGTATGGTATACTATCGATACCACAAGACTCGGATCGAGATTAGGAGTAAAACCCATTGATCAATTGCACCAGAGAAGCCTTCCTCATCAGAGTTCTATAGCTGCTGCAATGTGCCACCTCTACTCACGAGGTTCTGACGATTTCATGGGCAATAGGAACTGATTTGGTACCATTAGATTCAAAATTAAACAAGGATCATAATCCCATGGAGATTTGCTCAATCTGCCATGACACGATGTAGATTGGGAAGTGTCGTTATCCTCTATCATAAGCCACCCAACTAGGTAGTTACAGGTGGTGGTGAAGTACACCGCTAGCTTTGTCACACTCAAAGGATCTCGTTTAATGAAAACCCCAACTCAATTTCACGGCATCTTCGTTAGAAAACTATCAAAATCTTCCATTATCGCTACTGTGGGAGTTTTGATTTGGGTATATGGAGACCAATTTTGGTAAAATTGACTACCTCAACAAACTTCAGATATCAAAATTTGGGAGGAGCCAAAGTTTTAGTACTAGTCGGCTACCAGAGCCATTGCAGCTACTGCCAAGCACCGCCGTAGATGGCTGAACTTTGGCGACCTTAGATTTTGTGATCCCAACACTGATAGACTATTCGAGACCACCTCCTTACTCATTTCGACATTCCTAACATGATAGTGCCCTTTGTTCAAGTAAATTCCACTACGTTGAAAATCATACAATACCAGTTGTACGTAAATCAAGGCGAGATGGACTAAAGTAACAGAGTTTGGAATGACATTCCCAGTAATTATAAATCTTCAAAAAGTATTTCTAGCCATCCATAGCCACTTTAGGACCATCATCAAGGATGCTTTGTAAACTATAGAACTAGCATGATACAACTAAACCCATTTAGCTTAAAACCTAGGTAAGTAGGAATCTCGCCTACAATATGAACTTTTTCAAATTAAAATTTATATATATTTTTATAAAAATTATGAAATGCATGATCAATGATATGTTATGTCATGCTATATATGATATGTTGTATTATGTTGAGCCATGTGATGACATACTATATTATCTTATGTCATATATGGTATGTGATGTATGATGTATTAAAATATACTGCTTACTCAATTTCAATTGAGCATGTTTATGTTATATGATATGTGGTGCTATGTAGTAACATGTCATACTACATATACACAATAAGATAAGTGAAACTAATAAGACAAGTTAAGAGTTTCGTACCAACCTCTCAACCTACAAGGAGGCTTCAATATAGCTCAGTATAGTTTATGATCTTGGTGTCATTGGAGACTTCGTAAAGCTTAACTTCTCATCGTGCATAGTTGGTACAATCACCTAGGCCCAATCAGTAAGATAAGTTAAAGCTTAAATAAGTAAGCGTAAAACAAGACAATAAGCAAGTATAAAATATTCATGAATACTTTTATTAAATGATTTTAATTATATTTTATGAGTTTAACTTCCTAGTTGCTGAGCGAAAGCTCATTTAAGTATGTCCATATTGTAGGTAAAGAATCTGTCAACAACACGTGATGGACAATGGTAAGTGGCTGAGGAATGATAGAGATGGGAATGGACATCACTTATGCAAAATATAAATTCTACATTTATTATTTTGTTAATATATTACGTAAGTATGTTTTAGAAACCGAGCTTAGTTTAGAAAGTTTCCAGATTTAAAATATTACACTAATCATGTGACAAATGTATGCAAATTTTCAAGTAAAAAAGTTTTAACGAGAATTAATTTTAGCAATGTTTTTAAAAATTTAATTTATTTTAAAAACGGTTTAAAGGAAAAAAGTTTTAGATAATTACTTCATGTTTATTTAGAAAATGTTTTAATATAGAAATGTTTGATTTTAGAAAAGTTTCTTGATTTAAATTATGAACTAGTTTTAAATAATTATCTTTATGCTTAAAAGAAAGTTTTATGAGATTGTTAATATTGCGTTTAAGAACTTATCACTATGTTAAATTTAAAGAATTAAGTCTTAAGACATTATTATCATGTTGAAATGTAATAATATTATTACGTTTTTAGAAAGTAGTATTTCTTTAGAAGAAATATTTTAAGAAATTATTTCAAGATTTCATTTTAGAAAAAAAAAATATTTTGCAATTTAAGTACTTTACGTTAAAATAAGTTTAAGTTTACGATTATGTAGTTAAGTAACGATTACGTAAGTAGGGTCGTTACAAAGAAAACCTATGTCACTCCACCACCAATAAGCGCCACCACGATGTTACCAAGGAGAATCTAAGATTTGGTGCGTATACTGATGCTAATAAAAAAACCTAGCGCCTCTAATTCATTCCCTCCAACTTTCTTCTTCTTCTTCTTCTTCTTCTTCTTCTTCTTCATCTTCTTCCTTTCTTTTTTTTTTATTTTTTTTCCTAAACGGAAAGATTAGATTAATCTCCCAAAATCAAAGACTCCACAAGAGAGGGAGCCCCCCCAAAGCTGCCTGAGAAACCGAGTCTAAAGGCCCGAGTGGCCAACTCACGCGCAAGACGATTACAAGACCTTGGAATCTAGTGAAAGCTAACATCTCTAAACAAGTTGCTAGACATAATGAAATGAAAATCATTAAACGAGAACCAGTATGGGCCTTCAATTCTATTGGAAAGGGAATCATAGACTTCTTTTGCATCATTTCTACTTACACTGAGCTCTTTACTGATCCTATCCTACTAAAACAGCCCTTGACCAACTTCCTAGGATCTGTAGCAATCACAGTAATGCAAGACTTCCTCTCTTTGTAGGCAACATCAACTTTTAGTTGAACAAATCTAGGAGGGGGAGTAGACCAAACCAAGCTGCAATTGGAACTAGCTAAAGGGAAGGAATAAAGAGTGACCTGCTCTAGGGCCATTACCATGTAGTGATTTTTGAAGGATTTGGCAACAATCTTAGCGGGTGAAATAGAGTCAAGCCTTATAACATGAAAGATGAAATCATTTTTGACGTTCTAGATGATATCACACACCACCGCTATAAAAATAAGGATGTTGAGTCTTGGAATTCCCTTAGAAATCAGCCAACCAAAAGTATTTACAAACCAACCAACCATATCCTCCTCAGTGTCAAGGCTCATATCTTCCTTATTGTCAAGGCAGAGCTCGTCAAGGTAGATGCTCCAACTAGATCTAAACCAGAGCATTTTTGCAATAAAGCATCTCCAAAATAGGTGTAAAGCTGACTCTTCCTCCAACCCGCAAATAGGACAAAAGATATCTACACTAGGCCAAATTTTTGCATACCTAGTTTTTTTAGGGAGAATATTTGAACCAATTCTCCACAGAAGCATCTTCAATCTCTCGTAGATAGTAGACCCCTATAGGCTTAACCTGAAATTCTTTTTAGGACAAAAATGAGTATCTTGGCCCACTATGGAAGTGCTCTTGATTGAGAATTTACCGTGTCTATCATGTCTCCAAATCAGGCGGTTCAGGATCGGATCATGCAGCAGAAGGACTTCTAAAATTTTAGGAAGCCTCATTGAATATCTTTGACCAAATCACGATTCTAGTCACATATACCTAGAACCATAAGCTTGCTAACCTTACTGGAGTTTTTAGCTTGGTTTACTCTAGTGTCTGAGATAAACTCCACGGGTGAAGGTAAGTAGCCACCAACCAACCAAAGGGACTTCCAAATGTCAATCTTAGATCCATCCCCAACTAAGTACAAAGCTCCATTGGAAATAAAATTGAGGCAGGAGCATATTCCTTTCCAAATATAGGAAGGAGGAGTTAGAGGAAGGAGTAGTTTTGAAAAATGACTCCCTTAAAATATTTAGCCTAGAAGGATTTACACCAAATTGAATTTCCTTTCTTCGCTAACTCCCAAGCTGACTTTGCAATGAAAGCTTCATTAAAATCTTTGAATCTCCTTAAGCCAAGCCCACCTCTAGACTTTGGTTGCCAAATTTCATCCCAACATTTCAGAGCCAAGAATCTAATTTTTCCTCATTGCCCACCCACCAAAAGTGGCAACAGAGAGAATCAAGGTCATCATATAGCCCTCAAGAGAGCAAAAAAGTAGACATGGTTTAGGAGTGAATCCATTGTACCATCGATTGGATCATAGTTGTCCTGCGTGTTAGAACAAAATTGTGATGAAAACTATCATCACCTAGGATCATTTATGTTAAATCACCGAGAAAATTAATGAGATGCAGAAGCTAACCTGAATCCATGGATTGAATGTGATTCTTGAGTCTATAGGTTGAGAATCTTCCAAGTCTGGTACGTAAATCTTCCTTCACAATTTGCCTCTGTAATTTCTCTATAGATGGGGAATAGAAAAATAAGGTACGTACTGACTTGGGGACCATAACCCGTTTATATAACTGCTAAACCCTAGCAATTATTTTTAATTACCAATTTAGCCCATCATAAAATTAGTAATTATATTTTGGTCTCTACAAATAGGAGACTCGCACTTAATGATGCATTAAAAGCCCAAAACCCAAATTGATCACTTTTAATTGGGCTAACCTTATTGATAGCCTTTAATACACATTTATTTAATATATTAGCCTATATATTGGATTTAGATCCAATAATCTTCCACTTGGGCTATATATGAAACTTTATAAATGTGAATTATACCTTATGAGCTCATAAATTTTGCTATCAAAACCTTATGCATCTTAACAATCTTTTCCATTAACCATATCAATATAAGACCAAAGCGACCTTCGTTACATATGTCATAACTAGACCCATCAATGATCACATATACCAATACAACTAATGACAAGATCAAGCATGGATGTGTAGCATGGAAATTTCATGCAATGTGATCTTGACATGCCTATTTCTAACTTGTCCATCTTAAAACCTTAGTAAGATCAAACCATACCAAAATCAGAGTGTGAATAAACCAAAAACTTTTTTTTTGTAGAAAATAACCTCAAAATATCCACAAACTAAAATAACTAAAAATATGTCTATATCATAAAAGTATCTAAAATTACAAACTTCCACTAAAACTGAATATCTTAAAATGATATGACACCCATACGAGCAGTGTGCTCATGAAACATTTTGGGTGGCAATCCTTTAGTAAGCGGATCTGTAATCATGGAGTTTGTACCAATGTGCTCTATAGACAACTGTCCACTCTAAACTCTTTCTTTCACAACCACGAACTTGATCTTTATAAGCTTTAACTTTGTCAAGCTCCTGTTGCTGTTAGAATATAAAATTGCTGATTTATAGTCACAAAACAACTTGAGTGATCTTTGAATACTATCCACTATGCGCAGCCCCGTGAAATAATTCTGCTGCCATATTCCATGATTAGACGCCTCATAACATGCTATGAACTTTGCCGCCATGGTAAAAGATGCTATAAGAGACTGTTTAGCACCCTTCTAGGAGACAGCACCTCCAACCAGAAGGTAGACATAGCTTGACGTAGATTTCATACTATATTGGCATCTAGTATAATCGGAGTCAGTATAACCAATGATTTCAAGCTCTTCCAACCTCCAATACGTGAGCATATAGTCCTTTGTTCTCTATAAATACCTCAAGACTCATTTTGCTACTAACTAGTGATCCTTTCTAGGATTACTTAAGTATCTGCCTAACATCCCTATAACGTACGCAATATCTAGATGCATACAAACTTAAGCAAACATTAGACTCCCTATTGTTGACGCATAAGGAATCTTCTGCATTTCCTTAACCTTAAAATCATTCTTAGGGCATTGATAAAGACTAAACCTATCTCCCTTAGCTACAAGGGCATCACCTAGTTAACAATCTTGCATGCCACATCTCTTGAGAACCTTTTCGATATAGCCCTTTAATGATAATCCAAGAATACCTCGAGAGCGATCCGAGTGTATTTGTATACCCAACACAAAAGAGGCGTCACCAAGATCCTTCATCTAAAGTTTCTTTGATAGAAAACTATTGGTTTTGTACAATAAACCTCTATTTTTGCTGGCAAGCAAAATGTCATCGATGTATAAAACTAGGAAAATATACTTACTTCTATTGAATTTGTGGTATATACAATCATCGACCAAATTCATCTTAAAACCGAATGAGAGGATAACCTAATGAAATTTGTAATACCACTAACGAGAAGCTTGCTCAAGCCTATAGATGGATTTCCTTAATTTGTAAATCATCTTCTTTGCATCTCCTGACACAAATTTTTCTAGTTGCACCATATGATTATTTCATCAATGTCGCCATTGAGAAACGTAGTCTTAACATTCATCTAATGAAGCTCAAGATCAAAAAGCACTACTAATGCAATTATAATCCTGAAAGAGTCTTTTGTAGAAACTGGAGAAAAAGTCTCTTAATAATCGATGCCTTTTTCTATATAAAGTCTCTAAAGCCGTTAGCAACAAGACTAGTCTTATACCTCTCCACATTGCCTTTCAAATCTCTCTTGGTCTTAAATATCCATTTGTAACCAATGCGTTTCGCTCCCTCGGGCAATGGGATAAGATCCCAAATGTCATTGTCCTTCATAGACTTTATCTCCTTATTCATGGCATCAATCCACTCTTGAGACCTAGAACTTTCGATGGCTTGACGAAAGTTGATTGGATCATCTTCCACCACACTAATGTCATACGCATGTTCTTCGAGATATACAATGTAATCATCTGGCACCACACTTCTCCTTTCTCTAGTGGATCTCTTTAATGGCATAGGTTCTTGAGGTGGTAGAGTTTGGTCTTCTAGAACAATATCTGGAAAGGGAGGTTCTCCAACATTGTCTTCATTTGGGTCTATTTCTTGAACAATGTCAGGGATAAGATCCTGATCAATGTCAATAATAGCTGTGAGAATATCAACATATTCCTCTTCAAAGTCAAAGTTCCTAACATTATCTCCCCCTCATACTTGACATCCTTAGAGAATTGGGCATTTCTCGTCTCAAAAATTGACTTAGTCATGGGATCATAAAACTTGTATACCCTGGATCTTTCAAAGTATCCAACAAAATAGCAACTTACCGTCCTTGAGTCCAATTTCTTTTTATTAAGCCTATAAGGCCTTGCCTCAACTAGACATCCCCAAACATGCAGATGCTTTAGACTAGGCTTCTTGCTTGCCGAGGTCTTGGCTATTGCTTTAATTAGAACCCTGTTATGTATATATGCTGTAGTCTTAGGCGCTTCTCACCAGAGAGATTCTAGTAAGGTAGAATGAGAAATCATACTCTTCACCATGTCCTTAAGCATCTTGTTTTATCTTTCAGCAACACCATTCATAGTGAGTGAACCCAGCATAGTGTACTATAGGACGGTAACGCTTTCCTCTAAGAATTTAGCAAACGGTCCTAGATATTGTTCACTTGAACCATTATATCTACCACAGTATTCACCACCACAATTAGAGCTAATGCTATTAATCCTTTTGCTGAGTTGGTTTTTAACTTCAGCCTTATAATTTTTAAACACATCCAATGATTGTGACTTTTCATGAATGAGATATATGTAGCCATATCCAGAAAAATCATTTATAAAGGTTATAAAATATTGTTGACCATTCCAAGAAGCCATAAGAAATGGCCCACAAATATCTATATGTATAAGTTCTAAGACGTTCAAAGTCTTGTTGGCTTCAAATCTTCTTTTATTTGTTTGTTTTTCCTTAGTACAATTAACACAAATATCAAAATCTATAAAGTCTAAGGGGTCGAGAATGTCATCTGACACAAGTCTCTCTATTCTCCTTCTAGAGATATGACCTAATCTCTTATGCCATAACATGGCTAAATTCTCATTGGTTAATTTTCTCTTTATACCTCATGTACTTAATTGTAGGGATTCATTAAATGAAGCAATTGTATCAAGTAAATAAAGATTATCATAACCTAATAAAGAACCGGATCCAACCAATTTTGAATCATGAAACAAACTAAAATTTTCATTTCCAAATGAACAAGAATAAACAGATTTGTCCAAAACAGAAATAGAAATCAAATTTTGTCTAAAAGACAATACAATGAATGTCTCATCAAGATCCAAATAAAATCCAGTATTTAACAATAATCTAAATTTCCTTATTGCTTCAACTTCAACCTTCTTATTGTCGTCTACATAGGAGTATCTTTCACCATCATTTGGCTTTCAACATCTTAGGCAACCCTGCATAGACACACTAATGTAAGTAGTTGCACTAGAATCTATCCACTAAGTGTGTTAAGGTATCAAGGTTAAATTAACCTCTAAACAAACCAAATGAAGAAGCATACCTTTCTTGGCACACCAAGCATGATAATTGGTGCGATGCTTCTTCTTATGTCTAGCAGCTCCATAGAAGAAACAACCCAAACCTTCCGGATCAACCGGTCTCTTTTGTTGTTTCTTTTGAGGTGCTGTAACTATAACTGCCTTATCCTTCTTTCTTTTCTCCCCTTTGTCCTTATAAGTATTAGCCAAGTGAGCACTTTCTGTTCTTGTTTCAGCCTTTCCTCTTCTTGCACACAATGTGAGATGAGCTCATTAAGAAACTAAGTCTCGTTTTGGTAGTTATAGGTCACCTTAAACTGATTGAATTATGTGGGAAGAGATATAAGAACTAAATGCACTAGCAAGTCCTCAAAAAGGTCAAGCTTAAGTGCTCTCAATTTTGAAGCAAGATGAGACTCCATGATTTACTCCTTAATGTTCCCCTTCCCTTTGTATCTCAGTGAGATGAGGCTTGCCAAAAGTGCACTTTTTTTAGCCTTTTTGTTTTTGGCGAATCTCTTCTCAATGTCCTCGAGGAACTCTTTGATTGTCTTTATCGTTTCTAATATAGTGCCCCTGAATGCTTCTAGAATGACCTTCTTCATGATCATCATACACATGCGATTTAACTTCTCTCACCTTTCCATGTTCCTCTTTTCATCAGAGGAACTCTTATCTGTAAAAGATGTACGAGAAGGAACCCTTAGCACAAGGTTGAGATCCACAACTTTAAGAACTATTAGGAGGTTCTCTTGCCATATTTTGAAGTTGCTACCATTCAGTATAGGAATTGAATTGATGTTGACAGTAATATTTGAGGTAGAACTAGTAGCTAAATTAGAGAACAAAACAAATAAACCCAAAACAAGCTCATATAAGAATCCAAAATAACAATAATAAATCCAAGTAAAGATAACCCCATCTCAAGATATCGGGCACTTCATTAATATTTAGTCTTTGGATGGAAATATTGACTTGTAAGTGATATCTTGGTGTAGTAATCAAACACTAACAATAAGAACATGTCAAATAATAAATCTTCCTTTGGGCCAATTTATTGGTCACATGTAAGACTGGATAATCATCATGTGTTTATCACCACAGGTGTACATGTAATTCTGTCAAGTATTGCCTTCCTTTGGGCTGGCCAATATTCACATAAGTTACATGGACACAACAATTTATATTCCAAAACAAATTAATTTCCACAAGAGAGGCCACTTTGGTGACATGTTGCTTCAATTAATTTCTTCTCAAAATATATATAAAATACCAATATTTGAATTTAAAATTGCACCAAAATTGACCCAAATTAAAAATAAAAAAAATTGATCAAAAGTCAACCTAGTCAAAGTCAACCGATCAAAGTCAACTGATCAACCTTGACTAGATTGGGGATGGACCGGGTCGGATTGACCTAACCTGGATCCTAACGCAGCCCCCCCTTTTTTTTGGGTCACCTAGGGGTTTAGCCCTTGGGTGACAACTTGTCACGGGCCTAGCTTATGTATCCTCTCCCTTCTCTAGTCATGGGCCCAATTGGGCCTGTGTATGTCTCAGTCTTTTTTTTTTTAATGATTAGGTAACCTAGGGGTTTAACCCCTGGGTCATAACTAGTCACGAGCCCAACTGGGCCCGTGTAAAGAAACTACAATTGGGTCTGAGTTGAAGCCTAGACCCTCCCCAAAGAAACCCTAGGGGTCTTTCGACCCCTTGGGTGAAGCTCTTGTAGGTGGCCGTCAAGTCGCCCTACACCTACCATGGTGACTTCTCAATCGAAGCCCTAGAGCTACAACTAGAAGGGGCCAACGCCGATGGTCGTAACACCAGCCGCCAGCCAACAGGCCCCCTACCTTCTTTTTTTTTTTTTTGCATTAGTCGTCGCTTTTTCGTTCTCATTGTGGTTGGGGGCTGCATTTGCTCACCGGCGTGGCCGTTAAGGCCGATGCCGATGGTGGCAGGGCCAATAGTTGGCGAAAGCCCTTAAAGATTCTTTAAAAATTTTTTTACATGCGATGACTTTTGGTCATTGCCCTCCCTTCTCTGTCGCGGCCTCTCAATCTTGCCAACGTAGCCTCATGGCCGCCCTTAGAGTCCTTTGCCGGTAGTAGTAAGGATGTCGCCGGCCTTCACGTTTTACCACAACATAAAACCCAAAACTAATGTATTGTAAGCAAAACGAATCCAAAATCCTTCATAAACCAATTATATATATAATATGTATATGAAACAAAAGTGACTGAATACATATATTCATATATATATATATATATATATATGTATGTGTGTGCGTGCGCGCATCAAACAAATTCACCTAAATAATGTATTCCATAAAATATTAAACCAAAATTCTTCAAATAATTGTTCTCAAATTCAACAATTTTAAAGAAACCATAAATTGTTAAATTTGAGAATTTTACTACTAGAATCATATCTAGAGAATTATTGATTCCCAATGATTTAACATGAAGAGGCTCTAATACCACTTGTTAGAACAAAATTGTGATGAAAACCATCATCACCTAGGATCATTCATATTAAATCATCGAGAAAATTAATGTGATGCGAAAGCTAACCTAGATCCATGGATTGAATGTGATTTTTGAGTCTGCAGGGATCTTCCAAGTCTGATATGTAAGTCCTTCATAATTTGCTTCTGTAATTTCTCTATAGATAGGAAACAGAAAAATAATGTACGTACTAATTTGAGGACCATAACCCCTTTATATAACTGCTAAACCCTAACAATTATCCTTAATTATCAATTTAACCCATCATAAATTAGTAATTATATTTTGGTCTCCACATAGAAGGCTCACACTTAATGATGCATTAAAAGCTCAAAACCCAAATTGATCACTTTTAATTGGGCTAACCTTATTGATAGCCTTTAATACACATTTATTTAATATATTAGCCCATATATTGGATTTAGATCCAACACTGCCCACTCTAGACAGAAGCTTGCTTTTCCATCCTTCCAGCTTGGCTTTGACCTTCTTTAAAAGGAAGCTAAAATCCCCTCCATAGTTTGTAGTCAAAAGGAAAGGATTCCTAAGTAAAACTCTGAACCCTTCAGCTTCTTTATCTGGAGGAGGCTCATAATTTTCTGCCTGGTAGGATTAGGAGCTTAGGGAAAAAATGACTCCAGATTTATCCAGGCTCACGAGTTGACCCAACCATTTGCAATAAGTGTCCACTACCTTTTAGAGCGAAGTAGCATCTTCTACTTTAGCTCAACAAAATTGGAAAGAAAAGTCAGGAAACATCAAGTGGGTAATTTCAAGAGCAGACCTAGCAACTTTGACACGAACCATTTTCTTTCCTGCTTGTCCTCTTTGGATTAGTCTAGACAAAACCTTCACACAAAGGATAAATATATAAGGAGATATAGGGTCTCCTTGTAGAACGCCTTTTTGTAGTCTAAAGGAGGGCAACGGGCTACCGTTAAGAAGAATCGCCATGAAGGTAGACGTCATGTAGTGCATTATGATAGAAACAAATCTAGAGCCAAAGCCAACTACCTTTAAAGCACTTTTGATGAACGGCAATTCAAGCCTGTCATACGATTTATGCATATCCAATTTGATGCCCAAGAAGCCACCCTTACCTTTCTTTTTTTCTTTTTTTTCCCCTAAAGCTATGCATAATCTCTTCAACAAGGGCCGACTTTTCTACCATCCACCAGCCCAGAATAAAGGCGGATCGAAATGTGGATATAATTTTGTCTAATACTCTTCTTAGTCTGTTTGCAAGGATCTTCAAGATGATCTTATAGGATAGGTTACAAAGGCTTATAGGCCTAAACTAAGTCACCTCCTCCGCATTTTGCCTCTTTGGGATTAGGACTATATAGCTGTGGTTAATTCTCTGATCAAAATGATCAGTGATGAAGAAATCTTTAACAAAGCTGATTATATGAGGTCCCACAATATCCTAGTAATGACTATAAAAAATCCCCGACATGCCATCAGGCCCTGGAGCCTTAACAGGGGGATTTCCCACACCATCTTTTTAATTTCTTTATCCATTGGGCAACGAAGCCTCTTCCATTGTGATTTCCTCCAAAAAGAGGGTCTTCAAACCCTCAAGGATAATCGGTTTGAGGAGGAAAATAAACTACAGAAGTACGAATTTAATAAGAGACCAATTGTTCTGTGGTCTTTTCTTCACCTTCTATATCATTTCTTAAGGCCCAGATGTGGTTTCTATGTCTCCGGACAATTGAAGAGGAATGAAAGAAGCGGGTGTTTCAGTCTCCATATTTGAGCCAATTTTCCCTCGATTTCTACTTCCAAATTCTTTCTAAGCGATCCCAAGTTTCTGCTATCTCAAGCTGGATTGTAGCCTTCCACTGAAGGTTATCCTGAGAGGGAGCCAAGTTTTGAACCTCCATTAGCTCCCTCACATGACCCTTTAATTTCTCTTGGCAAAAACCAAAAACCGCTTTGTTCCAGGCACTAAGAGCCTTATAGATTATGACTAGTTTTCCCATCAGTCCCCTGCTTGGATTGACCTCAATGTGAGAGTTCAGAGCTCAGTTCACTACTACTTCAGAAGTATTATCCACGGTCCAAGCTTCAAAGAGCCTAAAAGGCCGCTACAACTTTCCTTGCTCAAGGACCATGTCAAGGATCAAAGGAGCATGATCGGATGCCAAAATTGGGAGATTGGTTACTCCTACTGTCGTGTTGGGGTTGGTGTCCTATAAACTATGACATTGTACATATTATTAATAAATAAATAAAGTGACATTTATAATTATTTTGGTTTGCTTATATGTATTATGAATATTTTTATAAACATCAAGAAAATTTCATGATTATTTATGTGACTATAAATTTAGCATATAAGTGTTATATACTTAGGGATAAAATTTATAGATAATAATCTAAATAATCTGTAATAATTGATTAAAGTTTGAGATGTTTAATTAAATATTACTAAGTATGGTCCAATCTCATTTAGAATGAAATAGTCTTATCCAAGCTATTAATATAGAGACATTAGATTGAAAATACTTTATATAATGAGATTATATAGAACTAGGCTAGATAAATTATGAATCATTAATAATCATCTATTATAAATAGAGTATTGAAATTTATCACTATGATGATCATATATTTGACAGTCCTAATCTTGAGTATTTATTAGACTCTTATTTATGACATTATGTTTTTTTGACTTGCATGATAAGATTTGTCTAAATACAGATCATAATTTAACATCTTAGAAACATGATGAAATAAATAGCTAGGAATAATATTATACAAATACGTAATCTATTCCTTCCTTATGGAAGTTAGAAAAATAGTTCTCTTCAGTGATGATTCAAGGTTTGATCAATAGAGCGCCCATTTATAATAAGATTATGAATTAACTGTTCATTAAAGAATTACTAGAACTTAAGAATAAAGATGTAATAAGAGAAGTAAATGAAAATTGATTCTAACTCTTATTATGAACTATTTATAAAAAACTGACTTATATGCAATGATTATATCAATTGACTACTTGCTAATTTTGTTTGAGTAATTTTCATTATAATCTCAAGAGTTCAATTTTTGGTTTTTAGTGGAGTAACACTGAAACTAATAAATTTGGCACATTAAAATACCATCTCATTAATTTAATTACAACATTCTAATTTCAATTTATCAATAAAATAATGATTCCATAAAAAAAATTCTATCTTTTAGCTAAGAAAATTTGAAATCATTATTTTAGATACCAATTTGAATTTAAACAACAAACAGCCTAAATTCATGGATTTTTTTTAACATAATGATATCATAATCCATTTGAAATCTTAAATATGTATATTTTAATTATTCTAAAAAATAAATAAAAACTAACAATATCATTATTTAGGTCATTAATGTATTTATACGTATGCATTAGGACATATAAAGAATATTCATAAATTAAAGACATATTTTAACTCTACTAATAAAAAAGGGCCACATGTCTTATTAACCCATAAATAGAGTGCCATCAACTGAGTATTAGGCCACCTTAGTTTGGGCCACAAACTCTTCAGAGTATTGGGCCATATCCAGTTCAAAAGACCAGGGCAAGAGGATCAAGTCTTGACCCACTAACAGTCTTATTAGATTCTTGGGTGGGTCCCCATAAACTTTAAAAAAAAATTATCTTTAGAGGGTTTGACTAGATTATTTGCCAAGACAGCCCTCCTCACGACTTCTACAATAGACACAGCTAGCGCCTACATGTCTCCAACTTGGCATTGCTCTGTTTAGCAAGGCATTCTCAACACCAACGATCTTTTAGGCAAGGCAATTTCTAAACTAGACTCCACTAGTAGAAACTGTAGATTACACGATGGTTTAAAACTGTTGTGGTATGTTTTCATAACGGTTAAAAAACCATAGTGTTATCGTCTGTCGTGGTGCCAACAAAACTTTTCACGAGGGTTTTTACTATCATGGAATCCTTATTTTAGTAGGGTTCTAGAATCTTGTGTTAGACATGTATGCCCTAATGGAGTAAAAATGTAATAAGTTTTTGAAGACATTTTTATCAATAAAGAATTCATTTATTATTCATATACCAAATCTTGTCCTCTTTACGTTCATATTTGTTGAATGTGTGATAAGCAAACAATAGTCTGAGACTGTCGGTCTAAACCTTTAAGAATTGGGCATATGATAGACAGATTATGCAGAAGACATGATTCTTAAGGTGACGGTCTAAATCATAAGATCCGCAATCGAGGGAATAAAGTTGGGCGCTTTATTCATGTAAAGATTGTTATGTTGTCTATATCCCTATTGGGAGATGGTTTGTCTTGACCATCGGAGGTGGACTCCGTGAATAGAAACATTGGCACGTTGTCATAGGTGACGATGTGTTGGATCGGGACATAAAGTGAATTGATTTGGGTTAATAATTCTGTCTTGGTAAATTGATTCACTTTAGACAATCATTTGTATTGCATCTTAATCCTGAGATGAATAGTGGGCCCGTTGTCTTGACTTGTGTCTTTTGATGTGCCAAAGGGTGACACCCACATCTCAATAGTGGTATGCATGCCGGTACGTTGGAGGCATGACTCTTGATGACG
>CAMOHE010024889.1:0-12007 GCA_946598075.1 Artocarpus hirsutus
ACCTTCGTCACTACAAACCAACAAGAAATACATAACATTAAAAAACACCTACGAGGTGGGATTAATGCCTTTATTAAGGACCAACAACTACCACTAAACAAAGACGAAGTCTAAGCATGAAAAAACCAACTAGAGCCAATCTGAGCACTACAAAAGTAAAGGACGGAGCTAGCAACACGATAGATGGAATGTCCCTTCATCAGTGCATGAGACCCATGCTTCATGCTGCCCACCTTCAAACCAGACATGTCGACCACCCTGAGCTTTGCCGCACCACAGGGAATAAAACTCCCACATAGAATATCCACCCATAGTCGCTCCTCTCCCTTGCCAACGCCCACAATCCCGACACCAAAAATAATATTAGAAAACCATCCACACTCGCCACCCACTCCCAAATCATCTTGACAAGAAAGAAGACAATCTGATGGAGCAAAACCATCGAACCATCAACGTGCCCGTACAGGCAGCCAACACACCGATAACCTATCCTTTCCCTAGTGGACAGAATCTAGCCTCCAACTACGAAGCCAAACACACCTCTAGGTCCAACTGCAAAGCAAAACACGCCTCCAGATCTACCACAATGGAGGCCCAATTGTCGTCTCAAGGGCTAGGATTCTGATGACCAACCAAGGGTAGCCTCGCAATCTGGCTCTAAAAAGGAGGCACACTTAGAGAAACCCTCGCTTACATCAGAGAAAGGGGGAGAAGTCTTTCTTTATTTTTAGTTGTATAGATCATCTCCATGTCCCTGTTAAAAATATATTACCTATATATTTTCTGTTGTGAAAATTTCATATGAAACTATTAAATATGATTTTTTGTTATAAAAAATTATTAAATACTATTGACAAAATACATTTCAACACAAATATATATATTTAGTTGTGTTCATCATAAAAATATGTACATAAATATAGTAATTCAATTCATAATTTCAGTTGGACTTGATTTGTGTTTATATCTCTACTCGCATAAAGATGCAGACAAAAGTAAATATAACCGATCTATATTTTTTCTAATTTATATTCATCATAAAAATATATAAAAAATTATAGTAATTCAACTTATAATTTGCATTAGACTTAGAACATATTTAGCATTTACATCTCTGCGCATAAAGAAGCAAACATAAGTAAATATAACTAACTTATAATTAATTTTAAATTAAAAGTAGTATTATAATATTTTAAAAATAATAATATAAACTTATTAGAATTTAGAGATTTACATGTTGAAATAATTTCTAGAAAATGAAAGGAATTAAAAAAGAGGTGTGGCTTGTGATTAAGTCACCATTGTGAGCTTCATATTGAAAAAAGAATGGGACAATAGCAATTCAACCCTACCAAGGAGCTTAAAGAACCCAAAACTCATTATATAAACCAAACATGAGTTTTAGACCAAAAAATTAAATAGTGAAATAAGTTTTAAACATTGATAAAAAAATTCGTGGGGCAACTAGGAAAAAAAGTATTTATTAAATTTATACATGAGAAAACAATATTCTAGACTTTATGTTAAAATGTTTACACAAAGACATGTTGAGAAATAAAAATAAAAAATAAAACAAGTAAGCAAGGAGTTGTAGTAGAGAATAATGATTTACAAAATGAAAATGGAGGCATGAGCTTAATTCAAATAGCTTTTAGTCTAATAGAAATCATAGCAAATGTAGTTTTGCTATTCTATATTAAATAATGTTAAAATTTTTGATAATGTGAACTAAATAGCATATTCAAATAAATTAGTATTTTAAAGTAAACATAAACCTAAAACTACCCTTGAAGAATCAGATCTCTTTTTTTTTTTTTTTTTTTAATCCTCTTCCTATTTCTCCTCCTCATTTCTTTTTCTCCCCCTATCTTTCTCTCCCCCTTTCTCTCTCTTCCTTCTTTCTCTATTAGGCAACCAAGTCCACCATGTGTTAAGACTAGGTGCCATGAGGATTAAACGATGTAATAAGTTTTTGAGACATTTAATTAATAAAGTGTTTATTTTCATATATCAAAATTTGTCGTCTTTATGTTCACTTATGTTGAATGTATCATAAGCGAACAAAAGTTTGAGACTATTATTCTAAATCATTAAAGTTGTGCAAATACTGAACAGATTATACAGAAGACATGATTCTTATAGTGATGGTCTAAATATAAAAGATCTACAATCAAGGAAATAAAGTTGGGTGTTTTATTTATGTTAAGATGGTTATATTATCTACATCCCTAAAGAGAGATGACTTGACTTGGTCATCAAAGTAGGACTCCATAAGTAAAGACATTGGTGTATTGTCATTAGTAATGATATATTGGATTGGGACTAAAGATGAATTTTATAATATTGTTTGAATAAATCAGTTAACTTTAGATAATTGTATGTGTTATATTTTAATCCTAAAATGAATCATTGAGTATGTATCCTTAACTTGCGTCTTATGATGTACCAAAAGGTAGCATCCTAAATTATATGAAGGTATGCATACCAGTACGTTGGAGAATGACTCTTGAATAACGTAAACTTGTTATTCATAGATATGAAATCCATAGTTCTTTTGTAAAGTTAACGATATTCTCTTATAGGCATTATTTTGTAATTGAAAACTAAAGCACTCAATCATTTGAATATATATATGTAACCGAATGGTATACTATTTGTACTGGTTATGAATAGTAAGTTTTTCAACAGTAAGATAATGGAACATAAGATAAAATATAATCGGAAAAGTAAAACAAATTTTATCCTTAAATAGATTATGAATATCCTATGGGACTGTTACACATTATGAAATGTCATGGACAATAAACTTATTGGAGTTTCATAATTTATATATTGTTCAAGAGTGTAGTTCTAAGCTTTTAGCAGAATAGTTTTAAAGTTGATAATTATAAAATATATGTGTCAAGGATATGTTATTTTATAATTATAGGAGTTTGATCAATTGATCAATACATGTCTATCAGGTCCTTTTTGCTAGCTCATTATATTTCCTGTAATGATACAGCGTGTTTTTCCTACAGATTGGTAACTCATGTTATTTATTAGAGTGGCTAAAGTTCAATTGATTGTATTTAATAATTCATGTTGATTTATTGATTGAATTAATTTTACGAATTAATTCAAAATAAACATGTTGAATTATTTGAATATATTTTATTTGTTTGGGAATATGCATATTTGATTGTTTTAATAAGATAACTTCTTTATTGGGTAATTTGAATTAAAATTGAAGCTCTATAAAGGATATCCAGGTCAAATAAAGTAGGATTTCTTTAATCGGTTCAAATAGGTGGATCAGATTAGTCTTAAAAGTAGGAAAAACATGTTAAACGGGTCAGATACAACTAGGTGGTCGACTGCCATACACAGGGGGTGGTCGACTGCCTCTACCACTTCGCTAATCCATGGTTCATGCATTTCCACTTTAGGATTTTGATCCAAATTGAAATTTTAAAGCCTAATCTAATCAGGACTAGCCCAAATCCAACCTCTATATAATAAAGGGAACAATTTTCTATTGTTTCTTAGATCATTTGAGAGATTTAGAGAAGAGCATTTTGCTGGGAAGATTTGAAACTCCCATAGAGCTATTGTTCAATATTTCGAACCTTAGTTCTTGGTTTTCTAAAGTAGTTATAAGAAGACGTTGCTTGAGGAAAGACTGAATAACATGTGATTTGTCACGACCTGACTTTTCAAACCGTTACTAAATGTTCCTTTAGGCTTTATTATATTTATTAAAGTTATAAAAAAATTCAAACTTTTTTTTTTGTAAAAGGACTTAAATTCATACAAGTACATTTCATAAAACCATAGTCATTTACAAAAGGATTTATCACACTTACTTATCTTATATTACGGACTATATCATACTTAGGGTTTTTTTTTAAACAACATATCCAAAATACCTAATTTATAGCGAAAATATTCCTGTGGCGGTATCCAAATCTTGGACTACATATTTGCTCATCCACCGTTGCTGGCACTATAATAATTCTATTCTACGTATTTCCTTTTCGCTAAAGTTCCTACAGCATAAAAAAAAAGTAAGTGAGCTATTTGTCACAAGCTGCATGATTTTTGCCACATCCTAACCATTAAGAGGCTTATGACGACTCTAGGATTCTCTAAAGTATTCTCTAATTGTTTAAATCAATTAGAATACTCTAGAACATCCTAGAGAAATCTAGACAACTTGGTAGAGTCATGGAGTTCCTAGAATGTTTTGCACTATTGTAAAAGCTTCCATGACATTCTAAAAGGTTCCATAATATTCTAGAAGGTTCTACATTGGTCTAGAATATGCAAGAAATATCTAGAACTCTCTGAAAGGTTTTAGAACTCTTTGGAATACCCTAGAGAACTCTGGAACTTTTTAGAACTTTTGAGATATATGTAATATACTAGTGTGTTGTAGAATACTCTAGAATATTCTAGGCCATGTATGTAATAGGAAAAATGCTAAAATGTTTTAGGACAACTTATGTTCTATAGAAACTTAAAACTTTCCTTAGAAGACCAATGGCCTATAAATAGGAGAAGACCCCATCATTTGTAACCAATCTTCCAAAGTTTGTAAAGTTTCCACACTCTAATAGAAGCTTACTTTGTGCTTCATATCTTTAGTTTTCTCTCAAGTATTCTTACTTAACCATTATCATTCTTGCCTTGCCTTATGAGTTCGGGAGAATTCAAGGTTGACTTAGCATTGGGATTGCTAAGGCCACATGGTCGGGTTGTGGAAAAAGTAAGGCCGTGACAGTTGTATTAGAGCTTCGATTTAGCCATGATCAAAACAAAAGCAAGTGTAGGATTGGACACTACAAATATGGAGACGTCGAAGCAAGTGAGGGTCGTAAAGTGCAACTCGATCCCACAACCCAAAAGCCACGGGGAAGTCCAAGGACATGATTTCTAGCTTTGATGCACGCTTAACTCAGGTGGAGGACAGCGTGAGTGCCTGGGATGCACGGATGGAGGACATAGACCAACAGTTAGACGGTCTAGAGGTGGAGGATGCCGAACTCCATGGGGCCGTGCATGAGTCCCTTGGTAGGCTAGAAGAGTCCTTAAGAAAGGACATTCAAGAGCTTCGAGAAGAGCTCTCGGTGGAGGTGGCTCGTGTTTAAGACGTGTACCAAAAGGAGATCAATAGTGTGCTTATCTAGTTAGAAGAAGCACGTGCCAATCTTCCATTGTACAAGAGGGCGGTTGCATCCGGTCTAGCCACACCAACCATAGAGGCACGTAGGATTGACATGCCAAAACCCAAGAGTTTTGTGGGCACACTTAATGCTTAGGAAGTAGACAACTTTCTTTGGGGGATTGGAGCAATACTTTGGCACCATAGGCATTGTTGAGGATCCTGTCAAGATCTAATCTGCCACTTTATATCTCACAGATACAGTCATGTTATGGTGGCGAAAAAGGAAAGAGGACATCAGAGAGGTACGTGCGCCATCACCACCTTTGATGCCTTTAAAAATGAAGTTAAAACACAATTTTATCTGGAGAATGTTGAGGAAGAGTCACGTGGTTGTTTACAGAGGCTTAGACATTTAGGTAGTATCTGAGACTATGTGAAGGATTTTACAAATCTCATTCTAGAGATTCCAGATATGTCCAAAAAGGACTCGCTTTTTTCTTTATGGATGGGCTACAACATAGGTAAAGACCAAGCTTAGGTGTCACGGTGTGCAAGATCTCACTACAGCCATTGCGGTTGCTAAGAGCTTGATTGACTACTTAGACCTAAAGGAGTCCAAGTCCAAAGAGAAGAAAGGCAACACCAATAAGGGTAGGGGAGACCACTCGAGAAACCATCACAAGAAGCGAGGCAAGGACCATGCCTCGTCCAAGCAAAAGGATAAATGGAAGCAAAAGGAGGGTCAAGACAATTTTAGACTAAAAAACAATTACTTCTTATGTGACAGGCCTCATTGGATTCGTGATTGTCCTAAGAGAAAGGCCCTTAATGCCATGACTGCATCCTTTGAAGAATAAGGGACAGAAGGTAATAAAGATAGTGCTCATGTCGGCTCTACGTAACTCTTGAATGTTATTCAGAATACTCCAAAAGGATTACGATTCGTGGATGCTAACATCAATGGGTAGGACAACAAGGCCTTGATCGACACAAGTGTGTCTCATACTTTATCTCTATTGAAGAAGCCCAAAGGTTAAGCCTTAAGGTAGTTGGTAGGGGAGGCTCCATCAAAGCCGTCAACTCGTCGGCCAAGCCTATTCACGGCATAGCCCGGGGTGTAAAGACCACCCTTGGGGCATAGGTAGGTCATTTGGATTTATCTATGGTACCTATGGATGACTTCAAAGTTGTTCTTAGTATGGAGTTTCTTGATCAAGTAAAGGCCTTCCCAGTTTCATTTGCCAACACCATGTACATATTAGATGGTGAAAAGACTTGAATAGTACCTACAGTTAGGTCTACCAAGATGCAGTCTAAGATGTTGTCTACCATGCAATTCAAGAAAGGCTTGAGGAAGGAGGAGGATAGCTACTTAGCTATTCTCAAGGAGTACGACAATGAAGAATCATTTACTCAATCCACCATGCTGAAGGAGGTACGAGATGTTCTTGATGAATACAAGGATGTCATGCCCAAGAAATTGCCTAAACGATTGCCACCAAGGCAAGAGGTGGATCATCAAATTGAGTTGCAACCAGAAACAAAGCCACCAGCCATGAGCCCATATCAGATGGCACCACCAAAATTGGTAGAGCCAAAGAAGCAATGAAGGACTTGGTAGATGCAGGGTTCATTCGGCCTTCAAAGCTCCTTACGGTGCACTAGTTCTTTTCGAGAAGAAGAAAGATGGTTCCCTTCGCATGTGCATTGACTATAAGGCTCTTAACAAAGTCATTATAAAGAACACCTATCCTATTCCCCTCATAGTCGATCTCTTTGATCAACTTGGCCATGCTCGGTACTTCTCCCAGTTGGATCTTCGTTCAGGGTACTATCAAGTGCGGATCGTTGAAGGTGATGAGCCCAAGACAACGTGCGTCACAAGTTATGGATCTTATGAATGCCTTTTGGACTTACCAATGCACCTACCACTTTTTGCACCTTGATGAACAAGCTTTTCCATCCTTATCTTGATCAATTCATAGTAATATATGTGGATGATATTGTGATACATAGCCAAACTTTGGAGGAACGCTTGCAACACTTGAGAAAAGTGTTCCAAGTCCTAAGAGAAAATGAGCTATATATCAAGAAAGAAAAATGTTCCTTTGCCCAAAAAGAAGTGATGTTCTTAGGGCATAAGATAAAGAATGGATAACTCATGATGGAGGATGCAAAGGTGCAAGCTATACAAGATTGGAAACCACCCACAAAGGTGCATGAGTTAAGGTCTATTCTTGGACTTGTGAACTACTATTGTCGCTTCATCAAGGGCTACTTAGCGAGAGCAGCTCCTTTGACAGACCTCCTTAAGAAGAACTAGACTTGGGAATGGAGTACAAAATGCCAACATGCCTTTGAAGATCTAAAGAAGGCTATCTACGAAGAGCCATTTCTCAGCCTACCTGACCACTCTATGCCTTGTGAAATTCACACCGATGCTTTGGACTTCACTATTGGTGGTGTGCTCATGCAAGATGGTCATCTTATTGCTTATGAGATCTGAAAGCTTAACGACATAGAACGTCGCTATACCGTCCAAAAGAAGGAGATGATGGTGATCATCCATTGTCTAAGGGTTTAACGACACTACCTGTTGGGATCCAAGTTTGTCATTATGATCTATAATGTTGCTAATAGCTACTTTTAGACCCAAAAGAAATTGAGTCCAAAGCAAGCTCAGTGGCAAGACTTTCTTGTGGAGTTTGATTACACCTTAGAGTATAAGTCAGGGAAGGCAAATGTTGTGGCAAATGTTCTAAGCCGTAAGGTAGACTAGGCATCTCTCAATCGTGTTGATGGCCCTATGATTAACCGTATCAAGGAAGGACTACAACAAGATCCCTTTGCAAGGAACATTACTGCCCTTGTAGAAGAGGGTAAGATAAGACATTTTTGGATAGCAAATGACTTGCTCTACACAAAAGGACACCAACTTTATGTGCCAAAGTAGGGAAATCTCCGGAGGGAGGTAATAAAAGAGTGTCATGATTCAAGATGGGCTGGTCACCTAGGTATAAAGCGCACTCTTGCTTTTTTGAAGACAACTTACTATTGGCCACAAATGCAGGATGAAGTAGAGACCTACGTGAAGACTTGTCTTGTATGCCAACAAGACAAGATTGAACAACAAGCATCAGGTGGGTCGCTTGAATGCTTGTCAATCCTATAGAGGCCATGGCCATGGGAAAGTGTTTTCGTGGACTTCATTACTTCCTTGCCTAAGTCAGAAGGGTATGGAAGCATTATTGTGATAGTTGATTAGTTTAGCAAGTATGCCACCTTCATTCCTGCACCTGCCAATTATACCGCTGAAGACATGGCACGGTTGTTCCTACGCCATGTGGTGAAGCTTTAGGGAGTACCTTCAAACATTATGAGTGACCGGGATCCTCGCTTCATTAGAAGGTTTTGGACAGAGCTCTTCAAGCTACTTAGTTTGGATTTAAACTTCTCTATAAGCTTTCACCCCCAAAGTGATGGCCAAATAGAGTGCATCAATGCACTCCTTGAGATATACTTGAGGCACTATGTGAGTGCTAACCATTGAGATTGGGCAACGTTGCTTGATACATCCCAATTCTGTTACAATCTTAAAAAGATTAAGGCAAAAAACAAGAGTCCCTTTGAGGTAATCATGGGAAAACAACTGACGATGCCTCTTGCACTTGTTACAAGCTATGAAGGTAAGAGTCCAGCTGCACTTAAGTTTGCAAAGTCGTGGCATGAGCAAGCTGAGTTGGCTCGAGCCTAATAGAACAAGGCATCAAAGAGGATGAAGAAATGGGCAGACAAGAAAAGGAGGCTGCTAGAGTTCAAGGAAGGAGTCCTTGTCATGGTGAAATTACTTCCCCAACAATTCAAGTCCTTAAGGAAAGTCCATAAGGGCTTGGTGAGGAGATATAAATGACCCTTCCCTATCATTCGGCGTGTTGGTAAGGTATCCTTCCAACTCCAATTACCTCTAAAGCTCAAGATTCATCCAGTATTTCATGTTAGTCTCCTAAAGCCATATCACGAGGATATAGAAGATTCTATAAGAGGGGAGTCTAAATGTGTACCAACTACCGTGGTGACTTCATTTGACAAGCAAGTCGAAAGAATATTACCGATAGGCTAATACAAAGGCATGAAATACCAAACTATCAGGAGTATTTAGTTAAGTGGAAGAACTTGCCAGAAAGCGAAGCTAGCTAGAAGCATGAAGATGCACTTTGGCAATTCAAGGATCAAATCCGATAATTTCGAGAAGAAGGCACAATGGGGGCATCGTGAGCATAGGTGGGGGAGAATATCACAAGCTGCACAGTTTTTGCCCCATCCTAACCATTGAGAGGCTTTCGAAGACTCTAGGATTCTTTAGAATATTCTCTAAGTGTTTGAATCAATTAGAATGCGCTAGAACATGCTAAAAAAATCTAGACAACTTGGTAGAGTCATCGAGTTTCTAGAATGTTCCGTAATATTTTAAAAGCTTCCATGGTGTTCTAGAAGGTTCTACACGAGTCCAAAATATACAAGAAACATCTAAAACTCTCTGGAAGATTCTAAAACTCTTTGGAAGACCCTAGAGAACTTTGAAACTTTCTAGAACATTTGAGATATATGTAATATACTAGTGTATTGTAGAATACTCTAGAATATTCTAGGCTATGTATGTAATAGGAAAAATGCTAGAATGTTCTAGGACAACTGATGTTCTATATAAACCTAAAACTTTCCTTAGAAGACCAATGGCTTATAAATAAGGGAAGACCCCCTCATTTGTAACCAATCTCCCAAAGTTTGTAAAGTTTCCATGCTCTAATAGAAGCTTTCTTTGTGCTTCATATCCTTAGTTTTCTCTTAAGTGTTCTTTCTTAACTATCATTATTCTTGTCTTGCCTTGTGAGTTTGGGAGAATTCAAGGCTAACTTAGCATCGGGATTGCTAAGGCTACACGGTCTGTTGCGAAAAAAGTAAGGCCATGACATATTGCTTAATAAATCCAAACATAGGCCGCAAAATATTTTGCTACTTATATGCATGATCTATTTATGCTTATTTATGAACTTTTTATTATGTCATATCCTTAACTTAACTAAAGCCTAAGTGATTGTACCAAATAGGCATATTGGTCATCATAACATTGAGACCATAACATAATTTAGAACTCTCCTTGTGTCAAGAGATTGGTATGACATTTTCTTATCTTATATGATAAACCATTTACCAGTTCCTTAATTATGATGGCATACCATTTGTGATGCTTTATTGACTTTAAATAAGTGCATAACAAATGCATTTTACTAAATGATTTAAATAACATTTCCATTTTTCAAAACCTTTTATTCCACACTATAGGTGGGGTCTGAATTTACTTGGAATTAGCACAACATTAACCAGTTTCCTGTTCCTCTGCCTAAGTATCCTATTTGGACAATATCCTCTCATTAGCTTACTTATGTATTATCGAACTACATGTTGATAATGAGATTTAAGCATCAATTACCAAATTGGGTTATTATTTGGTTTCCTAAAAATTTGAGCATTACGAAACTCTTTTCTTTTATTTCATGATGCCTTACCTTTACTAACGGAATATGGAATTACCCCTGCTAATGGATGTTTTTCTAATTCGAGCGTTACCAGGTCCATTCAGGTTGTTTTGTGAAAAATGATATTTTTGCCCTAATAAACTTTTCAAGTTTGTTTTTGCTAAGTCATTTAAAATGTTTCTTATTGACAATAGGGCAAGAAAAACGACGTGTCAATTTTCTTTTTGCAAGAGAAACCCATCTTAACAAAACTTTACAATTCTAATATGAATTATAAAAATTTCAAAGATTTTGCCGCCCGAGCCAAAAATGATCATTTTATACTGTTGGGATCGATTTTTTTGCAAAAATTAAAATTCTCTAAAGTTTCTAAGTCAAATTCCTTTACTTTAAACTTTTTTCTTTTTAACATTTTTTCAAAATTTGGTGATAAAAATTCATAAAATTGATATTTCATAAACCATATAGAATTTCAACAAGCCATTTGTGATCTTTAATAGTTTTATTGAGATCTACAATTTTTGTCTTTTAGTTTTTCTAAAATTCCAATGGAATAGTGGACTTTTTTGCTATTTTTCAATTCTCCCAAAGTTGTACAAATCTTTTCAATTTAGTCCTTCAAAATTTCATAAAACTTTACTCATAAAAGTTATATATCTCACTGTTTTGGATAGGTTTCAAATCTTACTAAGAAAATAAATCACCTTTAAACATGTGAAAAGTTTTTTTTTTAAATCTCCAAACTTTGCAATTTTGCATAGTTTTTTTTAAAACTTATTTTCAAGCCCATAAACCTTTGTTTCTAACCACTAGTCAACATCATCACACACATAACAAACACGTAATCATGCCATAGTATCCTTTGAACATGCTATAGTCTATACTTCAATTATAACATACCAAATTCTAAAAAAATATAACTTTCTGGAGTAAAGGTTAGGGTTTACCTAAGGACTTCTTTGTGAGCCTTATAATCTACCACCAAGAGCTTGACTTTATCTAATTTCCTTTGTTACAAATCATGGTTAAACTACTATCAAAACTCATAATGGCCTCCAGAAAACACCAAAATTCCTATGGAAAATTTTAGAATTTACCTCAAGGAGATTGCTAGTCCTGAACCCAAAGAACTAGTACTTGCTTAAGAGCTTGTTTGGAAGTTGTATTCTTGAAGAAATTTTTTTAAGAAAATTTTTTGGAGAAGGGCCTATAGGCTACTGGTTTTGCCTTGGAGTTTTAGAGGTTATGTTTTTTTAAGTTGTATGGTTAAATGATGACAAAACTGTTGGAAAAATAATACGCAGCGGAATTTTAAAAATTTTAA